>SZWC01009300.1:57227-109081 GCA_023375785.1 Penium margaritaceum | reverse complement strand
TGTATGTGTATGTGTATGTGTATGTGTATGTGTATGTGTATGTGTATGTGTATGTGTATGTGTATGTGTATGTGTATGTGTTTGTGTATGTGTATGTGTATGTGTATGTGTATGTGTATGTGCATGTCAAACCATGGGTCATTAAAGTATCCCATGCGGATACATTGCAAGAACGACATGAAATGCACCGTCGGTTTTTTGTGGTTGCCATAGGGGGTTATCAGTCCTGGGCACATCCTACTCTTATACGTCCCTCTTGTGAAGGCATTGTGCTTGAAGTGTGGTGAGAACTGCGTTGAGCGGAGTGCGACTCAACGGGTGTACCACATTTATTCGACTGGATCAATATTCTTCATGAAATTGGAAAGGTCTCGCTCCAACACACTTATTGCCAACAAAGGTTGGGTTGAGACTGGAAGAATACCAAGAGTTTGTGGTGTGTAACCACCGTGAATCCACCCTTGGAACCTTCTAGGTATCAGCGCCAAACCTTCAAGGCATGTACTAGCACAAGTAACTCTTGCTCACCTATGGTGTAGCGAGTCTCAACACTTGAGAGTTTACAGCTCTCATATGTAACCAGCTGTCCTTCTTGCATAAGGAAACCCCCTATCCTGATGATAGATGCATCACAGATCACCTCGTATGGTTTTTCAAGATTATGGAGTGCAAGCACAGGTGCATATGTCTGCATCTCCTTGACACACACAAATACATGCTCACACATATCAGTCCTTGTCCATTTCACGCCTTCATTTTTAATAGATGTGAGTGGGACGACAAGGCTAATGTAGCCTGTCATGAATCGACGTTCTCAGTTTTCCATAGCAAGCCTGGAGGAGGGAGAAAGATTCAAACATTTGACACCAGAGCCAGAAGATTTACAGTCTGCTCCCTGTGACCGCTCAGGAATGCCAAAAAAAAGAAGTACCAAGCCGAGGAAGCCCCGTGTTTTACCCACATTAGACGCTAAGGCCAATCTACAACAGCTTGTACTTTGCGAGGATCCATTCGGATTCTTTTGTTGCCAACGATGAAGTCCAAGTACTGCAGCTCGGGTTATGTAAAAGCACACTTTTCCACTTTGGCAAGGAACTTCTCCTTGCGGAGAATCTTGAGCATGGTACGCAAACGGTGTACATGCTCCTCATGATTCTTTGAGATCACCAGGAAATCAAGGTACACCAAGACGTTTTTTCCCAATTACTCACAAAAGATGTGATTCATTGTGGCTTGAAGCGGTGATGGGGTATTGGTAAAGCCAGAGCTCAGTTTTGGAACCGATGATTTCCTAGGTGTGCGGGAAATACAGTTTTGGGAACATCTTCTTCAGTAATGTGAATTTGGTGATATCCTTGAGCTGTATCAAGGGAATAGAAGACCTTTGCACCTTGAAGTTGGTCAAAACGATCCTCGATCCTTGGCAATAGATAACAGGTTTATAGCCGTCAAGTTGTTCAATACATGGTAGTCAACACATGTACATAAACCTGTATCCTTCTCATTGACAAAGAGGATGGATCTCCGAATGAAGAGCTGTTTGGTTCAATCCATCCCTTGGCCAAATATTTCTTGATCTGCCGCATGGCTTCTTCATGCTTGCCAAGACTAAGGAAGTACATGGGCTGAAACAATGGCCTTGCTCTTGGCTAAAGAGGGATTGTATGAACAACATTCCGTTCTGGCGGTAGAGCAACCAGTAGTGGGAGAAAAACATCAGAAAACTCTTCAAGGAGAGAACTGATGTTACTCGAGCACGACGGTGGATCATCATCATCCATCCTACCAAAGTTGTGCTAAGAACACATTGTGGCCTTAATGCAAGTAACCCTTGACTTGAAGCACCGTTAGGACGGACTGTTCACTCTTGTATAAGGGATTTGGGAGATCCATGTGCGAAAGCGTGATAAAACGTTTGCCTTTTTTAACAGTCAGATTCTTTGTGACCCAACACATCTTGATCTTGTACTCATGAAGCCAAGGATCAACTAGAACAACATGAAAATGATCTGTTAATTCAATGACGATAAAGTTGATGATTGTTGTGACAACTCCTAGCTTGAGCCTGTTGATTGTTTTTGCCCCTTGTTCAGTGTTGCAGGACGGATTAGGAATGCTCTACCCCTTGTGGAGGTATGACCCCTGGATCCGTTGTGGTGTGACTCAACTATTCTCTGTTTCATGTGAGATATGACTTGTGGGTACACCATGTGGGTGAGTGGTTAACTCAGCCATTTTTTTATTTGGCCAAGTGAGAGGTCATGAGTTTGATCATGGCCCCATGTACATCTTGTTTGTTATGGAAACTTCCAAGAAAGAAATTCCATAGCTTCTTGAAAGCTACATGGTTGGTCCGTCACCTTGACACTAGGATGCTGATGTGTCGAGCTCACATCACAAGTCTATTGGTGATGTCGCTGGGTCAGGCCACTCCCTAAGAATTTGCTTTTGAGTTCTAGGACTGGACAGAGAGCTGTAAATGGACTTTTATTGCATGCTTATCAGTTAACCCTTGCTTGATGCACTCTTGTGTATTGACAAATTGAGCTCTTCTTGAGATGTAATGCTAAGGTGCTAGTACTTTTGAAGGTGAATTGTATGCCTAATTAAGTTTGGGGTGCATGACACATGTGAACGAAGGAAGAAGGTGTAAAAACCTTTGTGAGCTTTATTCATTTCGTGGCTTTTCTGCCAGAGGTGGTTAGCTCAGCAGCTAACAAAGGGTTATGGGCCCACTCCTCTGGTAAGAGAAGTTTCACGCACGCAACCGCTGAATTCACAAGCAGTTAGAGCGCCTTTGCCCTCATTAAACTTCTCTGTTTGCAGGTTCATCATCAGCTAGAGGGGAATGCAACACATCTGCACCTCTCCACCTTGGGAGCTGACATCAGCCTAGATTAGCCTACATCATCCTACATCTTCTTGCAACAGCCAACGTGAAGAGGGGAAGCAGTTGCCTCTTCTCACCAACAGCAAAATAAGCTTGCAACGACCAACGTGAAGCGGATGCCTCTTCTCACCAACAGCCTACGGCAGCCTCAAAAACAGGTACATCGGCATTAACAATAGGTGCAGCAGCTGTAGCAGTTGTAGTTGTAGGGATGGCGGGGATATGGGAAACAAGGAATTATTCTGCCATCCTCAAGTTTGATGGAGAGGGGTTTGCGCCCTGGAGGTGGCAGTTTGAGATCATCATGGATAATAGAGATCTGCTATGATATCTTGACGGAACTACCCCAGCACCATAGGAAGAGGGTGTTGACCTTGTGGCATTGATCAAGCTCGACAAGAAGGCTCTCGTCATTCTTGTGTCCTCCATACAACCCTCAGTTCTCTCACACATCAGTGGTTGTACACTGGCAGTCGCGGCATACGCCAAACTTGGCAAGATGTTTCAGTCCTCCTCGCTTGCCAATCGTCTCTTCATTGTACAAAACCTCATCAGCGTGAGGCTTGGTGAAGGGAAGGATGTCTCCGCCTTTCTGAAGAAGTTTGAGATGCTCTTGTAACAAGCCATCGGTATGGGGTGGGACCTAAAATCCAATATGCAGGCCATGATTTTTCTAATGACGCTGCCGGGAAGCTGGGGCCCCATGATAACAATGAATAGAAGGTAACCTGAAGATCAAGTTTCCTACACCACCGTATCCGAGTATGTGCAGATTGAAGCCATGCGTCGTAGCAGCAATGAAGCCAACATGGCTGCCTTTGCCTTCCAGCGCAGCAACACCTTCCGCAATACCTCCTATTCTGGGTACAAGGGAAGCAACAGCACAAGGAACAGTGGAAGGGGTGTAAAGCGCCAAGGAAAATGCCATAACTATGGCAAGGCTGGACATTGGGCTCGAGAGTGTTGTGAACCCAAGAGAGAGGGAGGAGATGGGGATGAATGACGAGGGGGAAATTGTGGGAAGGATCCCTCAAGCTTGATGGCTGAGTGCGCCTCCAAAAAAGAAAGGGCAATACTCAGGTCAGGAGCCTACGGCCTTGACTTGGGCAGAAACGAGCACACCACTTACAAGAATAGATACTTCATCTCCCTTGCTCCATGCAACAAGAACTTCAGAGTTATCAATGGCAAGGTTGAGACAGCTGAGGGGATTGGTGACAAGCTGGTCACAGTGGATATCAACGGTGGAGATTCCAACCTCAAGCTAGAGGGGCTGGTCTACCTGCCCTCCTTCACAGCCAGCATGCTCTCCATCTCTAAGATAACTGACCATCGCATGATGATTATCTTTATAGAGAAGGAAGCAGTGATAGTCCCTACCAAGGACATCAACATCTCCTACTCTACCAAGAAGGTTGCACAGGTTGCTCGTGTTGATGGACTCTACCTCTTGTAGACCAAAACAACAAATTCAATAGCTGAATCTTCGGTCGAGAGTGATGATGAGGAGAGAATAGATGTAGATTAAGGTGAGGAACAACATGTTGAAGCAGCAGAAGCACTGGCAGCAGACGATTTGGCAACAAAACCGCAAGTAAATGCAACCACCGGGGCTGTTCATTCTAGCCCCTGAACATCCTCCGAGAGCCTATGGCACAGGCGCTTTGGGCACGTGGCTCATCGCACATTGGAGTTCATGGGAAAGCAAAGGCTAGTGCGTGGGATGGAGCTAGGTGATGAGGCGGAGGGAGCCGGGGTCATGTGTGAGCCATGCCTTCAAGACAAGGCGAGAAGGAAACCCTTGAAGTGCAATGGCACGCGTTCTCTCGCACCCCTTGACCTCATCCACTTTTACGTGAGTGGTCCCTTGTGCATACCGTGAAATGGAGGCAGCAGATATCTCCTCACATGCATCGATGACAACAGCTGCAAAGTCTTGATATACTTTCTCAAAAAGAAAAGTGAAGTGAAGGAGACCCTGCAAGCCTTTGTTGCTATGATTGAGCGACTGACTGGAAAGAAGGTGAAGGCATTCAGGATAGACAATGGGGGAGAGTACGAAGCCTGCAGGGATTGGCTCAAGACACAGGGCATTGAACACCAGAAAACTACCCCCTTCTCACCTCAAAGCAACGGCATAGAAGAGAGGATGAACCAGACCCTCCTAGGTATGACAAGGTGCATGCTCTTTGATGCCAAGTTGCCTCCTAGGTTCTGGGCTGAAGCAGAATGTACGGCTACTTGTCTTGTCAATCTCACACCTGTAGAAGTTCTGCGAAGGAGAAACAAGAAGAAGCAGACATAGCAGCTGAAGACGCCTCAAAAAGCATGGTCTGGCAGGAAGCCAGATGCCTCCCATCTCAAGGTGTTTGGTTGCACCAGCTTTGCCAAGATCCACACCGGTGAGGGCCCTTGAAAGCGTGATGTAAGAGCACAAAAGTGCATTTTCATCGGCTATGACACCGCCCACAAAGCATATAGACTGTGGGACCAAGGAGCCAAGAAGGTCATTCGCAGCAAAGACGTGGATTTCCACAAAAGGTCTGTGAGAAAGGGAGAGCTTCTTGAACTCAAGAACACTTCAAAACAGGGAGTATAGCTCAATCTCCTTGAGGAGGGAGACAAAGCACCAGCACAATGGCATGAACTAGGTGTTATAACAGGAAGAGGAGCTGATGAAGATGACTCGGAGAAATCAGAATCTGATTCCGACGTATCTGATCATCCTCACCATGAGGATGATTCCTCTCCCATCATTAATGATGATGTAGACCTCCAGCCTCCACATCGACAGCAACAGCCAGCAGGTCCAAGGAGCAGTTCACGCCTCAAAGTACCTCTGCGGCATTACAATGCTGATTGGGGTGAATAGAGAGGCTTCAAGTATTCGTTCATGGTTCAAGAGGAGCCAACGTCTGTCGTAGAGGCACTCACGTGGCATGAAAAAGCGGGGTGGGATGAGGCAATTCACAGTGAACTCAGCTCCATCCAGGAGAATAGGGCATGGGTGCTGGTGGATAGACCTGCCAGGGCTCACGTTGTGGGGTTCAAGTGGGTGCTCAAAGAAAAAAGGAGACAGGACAGAACGATAGACATGTACAAGGCACATGTGGTAGCAAAGGGGTTCTCTTGATGGCTTGGTGCAGAGTAGGATGAGACCTTTGCTCTAGTTGTGATGTTTGCCTCCATCCGGTCAATGCTTGCCGTTGTTGCTGCCGAGAACATGGAGGTCCACCACATGGATGTCAAGACAAATTCTCGTTACGGCAAACTTCACAAGGAGGTGTTGATGGAGGTTCCAGAGGGGGTTGATGCACCCGCGGGCAAGGTGTGTAGATTCGTGAAGGCACTCTATGGGCTAAAACAAACGCCAAGAATTTGGTGCCAGGAGATGGATACATTCATGGCTGAGGAGTCCATGCACTGCAGTAACGACCCTAGCATGAATGTGCATGAGAGCGACAAAGGGACCATGTTGGTCGCCTTGCATGTTGATGACCTCGTTCTATACTCTTCTTCAACGCGGCTGCTAGATGACCTTAAGGAGCAGCTGAGTAGCAGATTTGAGATGAAGGACAAAGGTCCTCCTGACTTCTACCTTGGAATCGCCATCAAGCATGAGAGAGCAACAGGTACCATCAGTATGAACCAGAAAAGATACATTAACTCCATCCTCAAATGATACGACATGGCTGATTGCAAGCCTGCCAGCACACCCATGAGTTCGGAGTGCAAGCTCTCTTCCTCCATGTCCCCATCCAACAAAGTGGAGAAAACTGACATGCTAAGCATCCCATATTATTCTGCAGTGGGCAGTCTGATGTATGCCATGGTTGCCACCAGACCAGATATTGCCCATGCTGTTGAGCACGTCAGCCGGTTTGTGGCCAATCCTGGTCCACTTCACTTGCACGATGTGAAGCGTATCATGTGCTACCTTCAGGGGACGCTGCACGTGGGGCTCCAGTTTGGAGGCATCGCTAGATCCGTGTCATTACGTCTCATGTGCTACACCGATGCTAATTGGGGAGGGAACACCGAAGAAAGAAAATCTACCTCCGGCTTTGTGTGTATGCTGAATGGAGGTGCAGTCAGTTGGGCAAGTTGCAAGCAAGAATGTTTCTCTCTATCAACAGCTGAAGCTAAGTACATTGCCTTGGCTGAGGTGTGTAAAGAGATGTAGTGGCTACGAAGCTTGCTATCTGAGATGAAGGCACCACAGACAGTGGCGACGGTCATCAAGATTGACAGCATGAGCGTGATTGACATGTCCAAGAACCCTGTCCTTTCCAGGCGCACAAATCACATCGAGATCCGCTACCACTATGCTCGAGACTTGGTCTACAAGCAGACAGTGGAGCTTGAGTATGTCGGTACCAAGCTGAACGGGGCTGACATGCTTACAAAGCCGCTGGACAAGGATCTCCACCAGGCGGGCAGGCAAGGTATTGGCATGGTCAACACAAGTGATGACAAATGATGATGTTCACTGACGCAATGTGCAAGGGAGAGATTTGTTGAGTGTTTTTGCCCCTTGTTCAGTGTTGTAGGACGGATCAGGAATGCGCTGCCCATTGTGAAGGTATGACCCCTGGATCCGTTGTGGTGTCACTAAACTATGCTCTGTCTCACGTGAGATATGATTCGTGAGTAAACCATGTAGGTGAGTGGTTAACTTAGCCATTTTGTTGATTCGGCCAAGTTAGAGGCCATGAGTTTGGTCGTGGCCCCATGCACATCTTGTTTGTTATGGAAGCTTTCAAAAAAGAAATTCCGTAGCTTCTTGGAAACTACATGGTTGGTTCTTCACCTTGACCCTAGGATGCTGATGTGTCGAGCCCACAGTACGAGTCTATTGGTGATGTGGCTGGGTTAGGCCACTCGCCATGAATGTGCTTTTGAGTTCTAGGATTGGACAGAGAGGTATAGAAGGATTTTTTGTGCTTGCTTATCAATTAAGCCTTGCTTGATGGTCTCTTGTGTATTGACGACTTGAGCTCTTCTTGAGATGTAATGCTAAGGCGTTAGTACTCTTGAAGGTGAAGAGTACGCCTGATTACGTTTGGGGTGCATGACACATTTCAACAAATGAAGAAGGTGTAAAATGCTTTGTGAGTTTTTTCAGTTTCACGTCTTCTTTGCCAGAGGTGGTTGGCTCAGCAGCTAACAGAGCCCTTGGATGGGTGTGCGCGATCAGGCTTGTCAGCCATGCCACCAACCACCAACGTACCCATGATGTTCGCCATGCTTCTTCATGCATTAGAATGAACGTGCTACTTGAGGGCAAGTACCCTCTTGGTGAGCTGGTTAAGCTCAAGAGCATCAAGTAAGCTCTTGTATACCTTGGCGCCTTGCAAAAGGTCCAGTGTATCAGCGATGTTCGCTGGATCCTTTTGCAATCCCTGGTCTGCCCTAGATATAATGGTCATGTTGGCGGCCGTAGCACAAGTCTATTCTCTTCCCGGTGTTCCTTGCTCAAGGCGAGCCAAGGGACCATCCTGGGGTTGTGGGATTGGTGCACGTGCTGATGTAGTCAGGGTGTTCCTCCCATCATTGCCTACTGGTATGCCATCCGGGTCAACGCCGCAAGATGTATGACTAGTATGTGACATAGGGCCACCGTTCGCCTTGACTAGGATCGATTTCCTAACAGCTTCTACCATTGCAAAGTCACAGATTTTACGATCCAAGAGGTGGTTTATCATGGCCAAGGTGGTAGCATCAACACTCTTGAGAGGATCATCGTCCTCTTCATGTTGGACCTCCAAGGAGAGCTGATCATCATCTGCTCCAACGTCATTGTCTTCACCTTTGCGACAATGGGCTCTACGCCCACAACGTCTGTTTCACAGACGACACTGGCAAGGCCCTCGGCCTTATCGCCAATGCGTAAAGCTGACATGTGTCCCCTTGGCTTCCTCATCTCCTTTCACGATGTCCTTTTGTGGAAGGACTCCCACCGGGCCCTGTTTTTGCAAAAGAAGTGGATGTGGCATGGTCGGTGCTTGTCCTACAAGCGCTCTTTGTTGGCGACAAGGTGCAAGGAGCAAGATTCCCAGATGCGCTTAGGCCACTCTCCTTTGTTGGAGTTCTTGGAGGGCCTCTTCCTACCACGGACATGGGGAGACCCCCTCTCACTATGACTGTTTTTGGAGGTTTTGGTCCCTCGACTGTAGCTGGCTATAGAGGTGTCCAAAAACAGCAATTGGAGATGAATCCTACCTGCAGCGCCTATTCAAAGTCGGGGTATGTTAATGAAGAAACTGGTCTGTTGGAATGGTTTTGTAGCGCCTCAGCAAGACGGGCGGAAGCAAACACAGCTACGCACCTTGTCACCAAAAATGGCCTCGTCTGCTGCTTCTGCACCATTTAAAGGATGATGGAGCCATCGGCCAATCAATCTTTTGCGCCGGACATGAGTGAGGAGGAGTGGAGTGGCAACTGTTGCCCCCAAGCGATGACACAGAAGGTTCTAGGTTGTCCAACGACTAAGTCACCAAGGTTGACGACTAGCTCATGGATACCAATGTAACACGGTGGGTAAATAGGGTGTAAACCTGTATAGGTATATGAGCCCTTGAGACCTGATTGCTCATGACAGTTGCACTGGTTGGTTGTGGAGATTAACTTCATCATGCAGTGAAGTCTCTCATGAATGACCCTTCTCACAAGTATGCCCCGACCAAGGTCGGGGCGCAGAGTTCACTCTCATCATAGGCAATCCAAGAGGGAGGATAGAGTATGTTATGTTATCCTTCCAATTATTTTGGCAGTTGAAGCGGCTCTGTAACAGAACAGACGGAATCCTTGGCCAACTAGGCCAAAACCGCGGTGCTTGAGGGTCTCTGACCCTCAAGCCATCCTGTCTCACCGCCCACAGTCCCAGGCGACCCCGCTTGAGCCACGTGGCTCCTTCGACCGGTCGGCGTGGCACTGCCACGCTACACTCCCCCCGCTAGGAGTGAGAGCCGCCTCGGCATCTCCGGTAATCCCGACGTGGGATTCGAGCCCTGGAGCTCTGATACCAATGTAACGGAACGGACGGAATCATTGGCCAACTAGGCCAAAACCGCGGTGCTTGAGGGCCTCCGACCCTCAAGCCATCCCGTCTCACCGCCCACAGTCCCAGGCGACCCCGCTCGAGCCACGTGGCTCCTTTGACCGGTCGGCGTGGCACTGCCACGCTACAATGTAACGGATTCGTCGGAATCCTTGACCAAATAGGCCAAAACCGCGGTGCTTGAGGGTCTCCGACCTTCAAGCCATCCCGTCCGCCCGCCCACAGGCCAGGGACCCCGTGCGAGCCACGTGGGACCGGCCGCGCGCTACACTCCCCCCCGATAGGAGTGAGCCGCCATCGGCGTCCGCACGTCAGACTCGAACCCCGGCGCTCTGATACCAATGTAACGGATTCGATGGAATCCTTGACCAACTAGGCCAAAACCGCGGTGCTGGAGGGTCTCCGACCCTCAAGCCATCCCGACCGCCCGCCCACAGGCCAGGAACCCCGTGCGAGCCACATCAGACCGGCCGCGTGCTACAGGCTTGACTAGATACATTTCTCTAATCAGGTCAACCCGTTAAACCATATTCTATTGTCCACATGGAAAAACTACGATTCTGGCGTGGTTATGGATGAGATGAGTGGTGGTAAAACATCTTCGCACATACAAGGGCATTTTGCCAACCTTCAATGTGTCTCGTCCCATGGTGTGGCCAATACATTTAGAAGAACATGTTCACCATGCCACCGGATGGAGGTCGCAGTCGGTGTGATGGACCCATTGGAACGCCTGCCGGTGGCTCCTCGCAAGCCCCTATGCCATGGCAAAGGACCTCGTGAGGGGCCCCTTGATGGGGTGAGGGTCCTTGCAATGTCGCATTGGGTCATGCCCAATGTGACAGCGCGGGCTCCACGAAGCCCATCGCAAATATATGCAATGAGCTCACGTTCTATTGCTGGAGGTCACAAGACCTCGAGTGCTGTCCGGATAGTGCGAGGCACTATCCGGTTGCCCTCCTGCAAAGCAGAAGCTTCTATGAAGCGTCTAGTTTGCAGAACTGGTCGGCGAGGAATCCTCCTTGGCATCCAGTCAACCGCAGGTGGGGAATATCCCCAGTTCAAGGACTTCCGACACCGGTTTAGGTGACGTAATAAAGTGGCATAGATTATGCTAGGTTTGTTTCAAATGCCCCCCTAATCGGCCTCCAAAAACTTGAAATATTCAGGTCTCCCTACATAGGTTGTTGATGGCGATTCCTCCCAGAGTGACGCATAGGGAAAAACCCTTCGAGCAAGCTCTGGATGTCATTCTACAAACTCTGACGACGACCTTAGTGTAGGAGCTAGAGACACAACCTGTGACAATGCCTTTTGAGTAGGACGACCATTGTGACTAGGTGTGCAACAGTTCCGATGGCCACACAAGATAAAAAACACCACAAGCAGGTGTAACAGCAGGAGAAACACCATAGGAAAGTACGGGCTTGAAACACAATTTATTCAAGCATAGTAAAGTGCATTAGAAAGATGTTTAGGAGCTTTTTTTTTCTTCTAGCTCCTCTAAGCTTCTCCTACTCCACAGGCAACTAGGTGGATTTTTCTTGGACGGGAAATGCCCACCCCCAAGCTACCAACTTTCTCCCCCTTCTCAAGACTCCCTCCTCCCTCCTTCATCCAAACATTGGGACAACACTCTTTTTAAGTCTAGGGACTCTCATGGCCTGAGAGCAACCTAAAAAGGAGGGTGACACCTTGAATATTTTTGGCGGCTTCCTCAACACCGCAGGCTCAAGGGAGACATTGTCAAGAGATGTGATAGGCATCAATGAATGTGAAGAGGAGATCAAGGATGACAAGAAGACAAGAAAAAGAGAAAGAGGAAGTTAAGAGTGGAGTTTCCATGTCTTGTTAGAATTACTCTTCCTCCTCTTCTCCTTTTTTTTAGCAGCACTCACACCTCTTTTCATTTTCTCCGAGTGTAATTTTCTGTTATCCTATATCCTAGTTGCTACCTAGTGCCGTGAGTCAGGGCTTAGGAGGACTAGTTTCAAATTTTATGTGCTTGTGCCGGCCGTGGCGGCCTAGAAAAAAGGCATTTTTCTACCGCTTTGTTGTGCAAACCATGGCAGGCTAGGAAAACAGAAATAACATTTATAAATGCCTCACCAATCGTGAGAGCAAGGAGACTTCAGGAGGCGACACCTCCCCAAAGTTGTGAGGTGATCCTCATAACCGTCTTGACGTGCTAGTTGCATGGAAGATGGAATGGCAAGTGCCAGAGTGTCCAAGACCAACAAGGGCAAGGTGATGATGGCCTCACCACATGCCCTCGGTGGACTGCAAACCTTGGGAGCCACCAATGCAAGCATGGTTGCCAAACCAAAGGCAACCGTACCGCCAAAGGTAACCCTCGCTAATCTCAGCGACACGGAGAAGCATGAGGAGGCTCAAAAATTGCTTGATGAGCACGTCTTCATACACGTGGACCACTTGCACACAACGGAAGACGTGCTCAATGAGGACCACCCCAGCGTGGACCTTGACAAAGAGTACAATGTCGACGACAGCAAAGGCACCGAGGAGCACGATCACCACCATTGTCATGCGGCAAACTCAAGCTGATCGCATGAGAGGGACAAGACGCCAGCCAGATTGCCTGAAGCTGCCAACAACAGTGAGGCTGCCAACATCAGCAAAGGTACCAAAAGTAGTTGCGGGAAGTTCTCGTGAGTACACGTCGGACGATGCTGCCGTGAAGGCAATTTGCGACGACCGCCTGAGGCTGGCTGACTTAGCTACTGAGGTGATGCATCAACTCAAGACCAACACCGACAGTAGAGGTGCAATACCTTCCAGAGGAGTGGGACGGAACCCCCTTCCTTCAATGAGGCTATGATGGGACGTCCACTCAAGCGTTGTCATTGATGATAACTTCCTCTGAAAGATGGAACTCCTCAGAGGCATGTACAAAAACCATACCCTTCTATAGCAGATAAAGTTGCACAGACAGCCCAAGGCCCTCGAGGCCATCGCTGATGAACATCAAGGAAAGAACATTTGAAAATTATTGACCGCGCAGGCCATGGGTGCACGACAATGCACGACAATGTGACTGCCGCCCATCCCACTATGATATGAGTGTGCTAGAAGGTCAACTTTGACAGAGTGTATCTCAGTGCTTTCTTGGCCAACTGAGACATATAAGGGCATGTTAGAAAGCTGTGATGATGTGTTTTCTCACTCAAGAGTCCATTTAGACATCCGTATCATCTGCAAACCTACATTTTCTTCTGCAATTTCTGTCTATGCAACTTGCAACTTCCTCTCACAAACACGTGGTCCTGCCTATGCGGCTGTTGGTGAGCCTGATCACCTCTTTGAGGGCTGCCCTATTTTCCACCATATAGGGCTAAGTGCCCTGACTGTGCTGGTGGTGGGCAAGAGGCCGCAGCCTTGGCCACATGCGGCACCTTGTGGGAATGGTGCAGTTGGAGGATGCAGACATGGCCAAAGACAAAGGCTGCGGCCAGGCAATGGGCACAACCATGGTAACGGATAGGGTCGTGGTTTTCCACGACCCTATCTGTGATGTTAGTGGGGACTACTTAGGGGTAAAACTGAATCACAACTGTGGGTTTTTTTTTGGATGAGTATGTAACATAATTCTAATTTTGAACGAGTTCAATTTTCTCTGTTTTTTTCTCCCCTCATGTTGAACCTCATTCTACACTTTCTTATCAAAATTTCCCACTAGACCTTATATCTCTAGATGAGATGGAGGATACAAAATTCTTCTCGTTATGTCAACACCATCTGCTATGCAATAGTTGTGTGGTGCACTGATTGAAGCAAACTCCATAAAAGTGGTAAGTACAGAAACCAGAACTGATAATGTTTCATGTGCATTTGAAACGCTGCTTTGGACACATCATCTTCCATGATGCAGATTTGATGGTACCCTTGAGACAAATCCAAAGACAGAAACTCTTTTGCCCCTTAGAGTTGGTCAAACTGGTCCTCAATCCGCGGTAAGGGGAATCGATTTTTTACCGTTAGCTAGTTAAGCACCCGGTAATCCATGGACATGCATAAATCCCTGTCCTCTTTTTACAAAAAGGATTAGTGCACCATGTCGACAACCTTTTTGAATACGTCTCTTGACCTACATCGCGGCCAACCTTGTCGAATACGTCTCTTGACCTTCATTGCAGACAAGATGGCATAGTAGTTTAGTAAGATTGGTGCAATTCTTGTACTTGAAAGCAACGTAAAGAGACGATGTCCCTTTCAAAGGATCAAGCAAGTTGATTCAATGCACATCAAAGCCTTGTTCTCACAGAGCAAGAGATCGCCTAGCACCACATCCAATGAGTCAAGAAGGTTGAGTACCTTCAATATGAAACTCCATGTGTACCTTTGAATGCATATCTTTGCTTTACAGGTGCTAATCATGGGTATTGTATGGTTGTCACCAATGACAACTGCGCTATTTGATGGCTAGTACTTCAGGCCCACCTGTTGGGTAAATCCAAGGCTTACACACCACTCTTCCGAGTAAACAAGCTCGCCGACAGTAAGTGGATTTTGTGGTAGATACGGAATCTATATAGCAAGCACCACAAATCTTATGATTCAGCCACTTGATTTCACATCTTCTGGGCACGTGTGAGTTTTGCTAGCACCTTCTAGCCATCAGATTTTACTTGGTTGAAATTGTCGACCAAAGGTACCGTAAACGTGATTGCCCGGACAACTTTCTAAGGAAAAGTGAACCAAACATTTGCTAAGGAACTCTGTTAGTTTGTCTTGGTTTAACAGGATTATTTCCAGGTTTTCTCCAAATCAATAAAAGAGCCCATAGAACGTCTACGCAAATTCCTCATAATCCTTCAAAAGAGAAGTTATATGCAAAAGTGAGCAAGTACAATTTTGTACAAGATGAGCTTGAAGCCCTTGGACACATTGCCAACAAGGAAGGTATCCGTGTTGATCCATGAAAGGTCCAAGCCATGGTGGATTGGCTGTGCCCAGAAAATGTTGGGCACGTTCAGTCTTTTTGCGGCGTTACAAACTACTTTCGATGGTTCATGAAAAGGTATTTGACCCTGGTAGCTCCGCTAACTAGGCTCACATGAAATGGCATGCATTGGGAATAGATGTCTCATTGTAAGAATAACTTTCTTTAAGTCAAAGAGCTTCTATCCCCAATGCCTGTCTCAGCTGTCCAACATCCATCGCAACCATGGGAGGTGCGTTGTGATGCATCGGTAGTAGGATTTAGAACGGTCCTCATGCCAAATGGTCACCCAGTTTTGTATGAGAGCCGGAAGCTCATCCCCACAGAGACGCGATGCACGACTGGGGATCAACAGCTCCTCCCGGTGGTACACGCTTTCAAGATGTGGCATTTCTACCTAGAGGGCGCTGAGGAGGGTGTGATGGTCATGACCGACCACAGAACATTGGTTTTTTTCTTCCAAATACAACCAAACCTGTTAAGAAGACATGCGCATTGGACCAAACACATGAGCTGATTCTTGTTCACGTGGAAATATCGGCGAGGAAGCATCAATGTGGCTAATACACATATCCAAAAACATGTGGAAATACAATGAATCCACGAGAATGGTGGGTATTCTATGGCCATTTTGAAAGCTACAATGTAAATACCAGACCCCCCTGCATCCCTACGACAACCACCCCGAGAGATTATCTACTACAGTTGCTTTCTAAACTGGATCTAGATGGGATAGTGTGTGGATTCTTAGTTTCAAGACTCTCATAAACAGGACAAAAACGGACTGGAAACAACCAAAGGAATCATTTGGCATGAGGCACAAGTTGTTGTATTGGAATTGGGAGACCTTTGAGCAAAGATTACCTCCCAGTTCCCTGAACCGCCAGTCACAGGTCAAGTAGGATCTCGAAAGTCCGGACGGCCACTCTTGTACCACTATTGGTGGCCAGGATGCATTGTCAATATGTGTAAGTATTGCATGAAATGCACCCCATGTATGGAACAAGGAAATGAATGAAAAGTCTATAGAATCCTCTAACAGTTTTCTACCCCTTAGACTCCATGTGAGTGCGTCAACATGGACTTTATTACTCGTCTTCCGAACACGGTCCATGGCCATGATGGAATACTAGTGGGAATGGATCTTCTTACAAAGATGACACACTTCATTTATACAACCACCAATGTAAACATAGAGGAGAATGCTCTCCTCTCCTTTGAAGGTGTCATGAAATACTACTACTTCCTTATACACATGATCTCTTATCAAGAAAGAAATTTTGTAGTAAGTTCTGGAAAAATATCCACGAGTACTTTTCCAATGAGTCACAAATGTTGATAGAATTTCATCCTCAAACTGAAAAACATGTAGAGTGATTCTTTGTATGTACGTGGACCCTGCCATGAATTCCTGGGAAGATTTCCTAGTATTGGCAGAGTTTGCGGTAAACAAATCTATAAACGTGTCCACACAGGTCACACTGTTTGTGGTAAATAGTGGTTGGCATCCATTGGTGCTCTCTTCACTTGTGAATAGTACGAGCATAGAAGGATAAGTTCCTTCTGTTCAAGCATTTTTCAAGCACAAAGACTCTGTGTTACAAGAGGTGAAGGGTCACCTTCAAGCTGCTCTTCAACAAAAAATAGGCATATGCCCACAAAAATCACCATGAGGTCTCGTTTGACATCGGTGACAAAGTGTGCTGTTTACTAAGAAACTTTGGTCGAAGTTGCCAGGAGTGCAAAAACTTCTAGAGAAGGGAATTGGGTCATTTTCCATTGTTGTATGCATCGGGCCAGTGGCATACCAATTGCTACTTCTGCTGAGTATTAAGGTACACAACGTACTACATGTGAGCCTACTAGATCCATACACGGTAAAAGAAATTGTTTCGCCATCACCGGCAGTTCTTGCTACCAACGGCTAATACGAGATCCTTTGCCTACTCCAACACTAAGAGTGTACACTTTGATCGCGGTGTGTGATGGAATACCTCGTTTATTGGGCCGATTGTGGACCTAAACATAACTCATAGGAGCCCGAATCTCCTTTTTCCATAGAGCTTGTCAACAAGTACTGGACTGAGCTAGTGACTCGCACAATTTTTTGCGTGGTAGGGGACACCACTTGAATGCAAAAAAAGGTGAGCAACATTCTCATTGGACGACATTCATCGACATCAACCATAGGAGGTAAGGGATGTCCAACATGGTTGTCGCACGGATGCTCTAGCCTAAAGGAGTGAGGCCGTTAGCCATGCTCACCAAAAGGCCGTAGCTTAGGTCCAGCTGCCATGCATATGACCATGTTTAGCTGGCAATTAAAACTATAAGTTTCTTTTCACAACGTTCATGTATCACTATCTGGCACTCTCACTTGTAGGTCATGAACTGGGAGGGTTCATTACAAGTGGGGAGGGCTGTAACGTGAGGGCCAGTTCAGCCTTTCCACCCCCCTATAGCAAGGGGGTGACTCACAACCACCCTTTGCTATTCCAAAGGTTGGCCAGTGGCCAGCCACCCGCTGGCTACAGGCCGGCTGGCTAGGTGGCCGGCATTGGGTCAAATGACCGGCCGGCCACCCGCCGGCAAACTACCAGCCATCAATTGAGCTAGTGGCCCGATCGGTGGCCAGGAGCCCACGAGGCCTCAAGGGTTGTGGCCTGTGGCCTTATTCCCTCGCCCTCCTTGCTTTTGAAAGCAAGCGAGGATGAAGGATGGAGCGAGCGAGAGAGAGAGAGAGAGAGAGAGAGAGAGAAAGAGAGAGAGAGAGAGGGAGAGAGAGAGAGAGAGAGAGAGAGAGAGAGAGAGAGAGAGAGAGAGAGAGAGAGAGAGAGAAAGAGAGCGAGGTGTACACTAGAGAAGTCGGCGCAAAAACATCAATCATGCTTTGCACACCACAATTTTGCAACGATGCGTCCAAAACAATACTCGTGTTTGTTTAGGTCACACTACAAGTTTTGAAACCGGGAAACTGGTGCCAAATCACAAATTGAGGAGAATTCCCCCCTCGTTTTAGACCTAGAATGAGGGGTCGAGGTAGAAATACAAATGTGCCTTTGGACACTTGAAGTATTCAAGTCTCCCTACACGGGTCATTGATGAAGATTGTCCCTAGAGTGACGTTGAAGGAAGTGTCAGAAACCGGAATGCCATTCCAATGTGGCCCGACCGGTCTTCCGTACTCACGGCTATGTTTTGTGCGGGTGGTTCTGAGTCTAAGCGTGAGCTTTCTGGTCGCCTCACGCTATGTTTCTGGCAGTTGAAGAAAAATGCGAGACAGTCACTTTTGTGAAGGGAAGAACGTGATTTTGCATTAGTTTTTTAACATCAATATGATCTAAACATTTGTAGGGCTAGTCATGAGCTCTTCAACGCACCAAACCGTGTGCAATTCGGATCACTGTAGCTCCTGCTACGTCAGCCAAAACGCAACACCCCAAATCAGCCGTTCAGTTGGCGGCGCGCACCATGTCGCTTGCCGAGGCGCCCTCACACATCAAGGACCCATCAAAACGTCATTCCGGAGGTGCAGATGTCCCTGCGCGTAGTGGCGGCGCCCCTCATGCCTTTGGGGTCTGTTTCGATCAGTTAATCATCGCGTTTGGTGATGGGGATTGATGTGGGTCGAAACCTGTTCGCGGACCTTCAGTCAGAATTTTGACAAAGTCCCCGACTAAGAAACTGTACTACTGAGTTTTGGACTCCGAGCCAGGATTTTGGCTAAGTCCCTCAGCAACAAACTGCACTCCCAAAATCCGGCGGATCATCCACTGGACGCCTCGGCAGATATTCCGGAGCAATCCCCAGATGGCATTTTGTTACTCGTTCCGGTCAATTATTCACCGGAAGTCGAACCGCGGCCGGCTCCCAGAGCCGCTGCGCACACCCCGACTTTGGAAGTCCATATCTCCCTCAATACTAGTCTGATTCCAATGAAATTCCACCAGATTCAGCAACTAGTCAATCTTTAAGGGTCATTCTCCATTTTAGTATGCGAGCAATCATCAAGTCGCCAGATTTGTTGATGAGGAATTTCCTCTCTGGCAGCTCGTCGGAGCCTCCCGGTACCGCACTTGGGCATGCAGAGGGGTAATCTTCAACATTCTCCTCCTTGTAACTGCCATGCCCGCTGCTCCTGCTTGCTCTCACTCATCTTCCGCTGCGTCCTCCAGCCCATCATAACTGGTCATCCCAAGTCCGGACACGCTCAATGCGTGCCGGTCGACGGGTTGCGCTTTGGTCAAGCAATCTGCAAGCATGTTGTGCGTTCTGTAGTGCTGCAGCACCTCCTGTCCCTTTTCAACCATGTCCCATGCATACTGTGAATGCACGTCAATGTGCTTCATCCTCTGTGCTGCGTTGGGTTCTTGGTCAGCAAGATTGAGCCGGTGTTGTCCTCTTGCACCACCATAGGCTCCTACTGCGGCACGCCCAGCTCCCCCAGCAACCTGCGGAGCCACACCGCCTCCTTGACCGCCTCCGCCAGTGCGATGTACTCTGCTTCCACTGTGGAGGTGGTGACGCAATCTTGCTCTCTGCTGCACCATGAGACCAATGCACCAGCGAGGAAGAACACGTAGCCGGATGTGGAATTCTGCTTGTCCACATTGCCAGCGTAGTCTGCGTCCGTGTAGCAGAACATACTCAAAGGGTCCGCCCGCCCCTTGCCGTCGAACCTTAGGCGCACGTGCCGCATCGCCTGCAGGTAGCGGAGGATGCGCTTGACAGCCTGCCAGTGTAGTGACCCTGGATTGGCCACGTTCCTGCTCACTTGGCCCACCGCGTAGGCCAGGTCCGGTCGAGTCGCCACCATGGCGTACATGAGGCTGCCCACCGCCGATTGGTAGGGCACTTCTGCCATATCCTCCCGCTCTTCTTTTGTTTGCGGCACCATTGCCGCACTCAGTTCATTGGTCGTGGAGACCGGACTGCCAAATAATTTTAAATCCTCCATGCTATACCGCTTCAGCACCTCGGCCACGTATTTGGCCTGTCCCAGCTCAAGCGTGTGCGCCCTTTGGTTCCACGTAATGCTCACCCCAATGTAGTACTCCAACTCCCCCATGTCCGACATCTAGAATCTGCTGCTCAGCAGTTCTTTCAGCCGCTGTTGGCTCGGCAGATCCGTCGAGCACAAAATCAGGTCGTCCACATAGAGTGTGACGATCTGATGGAGCTGTTTGTCACGTCGCACGTACACGCTGTGATCCGCCTCACAGCGTTTGAAACCGAGTTGTGCCATGAAGCTGTCCATATGTTGGTACCAGCATCTGGGCGATTATTTTAGCCCATACAAGGACTTCCGCAGCTTACACACCTTGCCCTCCTGCACCTCCACCCCCTCTAGAACCTCCATGTAGATCTCTTTTTCTATGATGCCGTTGAGGAAGGCCGTCTTTAAGTCCATTTGGTGGAGCTTCATGTCCTTCGCGGCCGCCACCGCAAGGATCACCCGGACGCTTGTGAACTTGGCAACGGGAACAAACGTCTCATCGAAGTGTTCGCCCTTACGGTGTGCGTATCCCTTCGCCACCAGCCGCACCTTGTATTTGTCAACCACACTTTCCTTTGTGAACTGGGTCTTACAGACACACTTTGAGCCGATGACCTTGGCATCTTTCGGCCTGTCAACCAGCTCCCACGTATCATTTTCCGTGATGGACGCCAGCTCCAATTTGATGGCTGCGTCCCATTGATCCCTTTCGGGCCATGCAAGCGCCTCTTGCACAGTAGTCAGCTCAGTTGATGCAGCCAGCATGCACTGTGTCATGCCGATCCATTGACGGTGCTTGCGTCGAAGCGCTTCCCCACTTTTTGCTGCCCCCCGCTCCGGCGCAGTAGTTTTGGTGACGCATCGTCGCCTTGCTGCGATCCCTTCGACTCAACACGCTCCAGTGAATCATCAACCGGACGCCTCCCCAAGGATCACTCCCGTTCTAGTGAAACATTATCCAAACGACCGGCACGTCCGGTGGAATTTCTATCGATGTCCAATGCGCACTCTGTCGGGGGTGTACGCCTTGGCACCCTCGGTGCCTCATCCACTGGATCTTTCCAGTGGATCTCCTCATCAGGTTGATTGTCATCGGAGTCCTTCGCGTCGGTTGCCACCGCTGGTGCACCTTCGCGCTCTGATGCCGCATCCTCAACTTCGGCGCCCGCCGGCTCCTTCTCGTAATCAAGGAGCTGGAACCACTCCCCCGTCTTTGGGGAGTCCACCACGCCCGCGTCATTGCTGTTGATGTAGCTCTGCTACTCGTCCAACTCGAAGTCTTGGCTGAGGATTACCTCCTCCTTGCACATGTCATAGAGTTTGTACGCGTTATGCATGCTCTCATAGCCAAGGAAGAGATACGAATTTACCCACGGCTCCAGCTTGCTGTCGCGCCTCTGCATAGCCTGCACCATCGCATGCGCCTTGCACCCAAACACTTTCAAGTGTGCCACACTTCGCTTGCGCCCGCTCCAAACCTCCTGCGACGTTTTCGAGCCGCTCTTCCCCTTCAACACCGCTGTAAGAGTGAGGTTGATGGTGTAGCTTGCCGTACGCACAGCTTCTGCCCAGAAGCTTTGCGACAATTCCGCATCCACTAACATGGTCCATACCATGTTCAGCAGCGTCTGTTTTGCCCGCTCCGCCACGCCATTTGACTGAGGCAAATACGGCGTAGTTTGTTTCCATTTTATGCCCTACTGCTTCAGCCCGCATACACTCCGCCGTTATCACGGCGTAGCGCTCTGACCTTCTGGTCAGTCTGCCTCTCCACCACGGCAACATACTCCTTCAGCCGGTCCAGGACCTCGCCTTTCCGCTTCATGAAGTACACGTAGAGTTTTCTGCTGTAGTCATCAATGAAGGTGACAAAGTAACACGCGCCGCTCTGTGACGCCATCTTGAATGGTCCGCACACGTTGCTGTGCACGACCTCCAGCAGGTCCGAGGCGCGATTCACGTTCTCGTTGAACGGTTTACACCACGCCTTGCCCAAAATGCAAGGCTCGCACTTTTTGTGCTTTGCTACATCTGTTACCTCTTCTGTAGCGTCGACGAAGAGGCCGCGTACCAGCTCGCGCTTCGCCATCTCCTTCACGAATGCGAGTGAGGAACGCCCTAGTCGTCGGTGCCATAGCTCCAGATCAGATCCCCCTCCTTTAGCCAGGTTGACGGTGCGTTCTTGCGAGTCTGCTTAATCTGTTGCGGCGGGGATCACCTTTGTCTCCACGATGTAGAGGCCTCACTTGCGCTTAGCCTCTAGCACGGGCTCGCCGCCACCATCCTTCCACACAACTACCCCTCTTCTCCTGAGGAGCACCTCGTACCCCTTTTCAGTCAGGAGGCTAACACTTGGAATGTCAGCCAAGCCGGGTACGTGCTGCACGTCCTTGATGACGCGGTGCACCTGCTTTCCGCCAACCAACACCTCCACGTCCATGTCTCCTTGGCCAGCCGCCGGCTTGACCTTGTCATTCGCGACCACCATGGATTTGCTGGACTTGGTGTAGTTGATAAACCCGACCTTCTCGACCTGGGTATGCTCCTCCGCTCCAAATTCAAGGCATCGCCGTTGAGGAGGACACTCTTGCCTTTGGCGTCCTTGCCGCCGGCCTTTGCCTCCTCGGTGCAGTCACGGGCCCAGTGGCCCTGCTTGCCACAGTTACGGCACGCACCCTTCTTGGCACCCTTCTTGTCGCCGCCATATCTGCCACCTCCCTTGGCCCTGCTGCTGCCACCACGCGTTTTGGTGACGAGGGCCGATGAGGACGACGAGGACTCCCCATAACTCGATCGTTGCACCTTGTTGCGGATGTACTCTGCGACCACGCCATAGGTGAGCTTGTCCTCTGCCCATCCTCCCAAGACTGGAATGAGAGGGCTCCAACTGTTAGGAAGGGCCATGAGGAGGGCCATCGCTTGCAGCTGCATGTCCATCTTCCACCCACATCATTGTACTGTGAGAAGAGTGAATCGATCTGCTGCATGGCGGTGATGACATCATCTCCCTCCTTGACTCTCACTGTCAAGAGTCTCTTTATTGTGAAGATTTTGTTCGCGAGCGACTCGGATTGATGGATGGCACAGAGTTTTTGCCAAGCTTCAGCTGCCAGCTTGCAGCCCTGGAAGTAGCCCCACTGCAACTCGGTCGTCCCGGACACCAACAGCATGAGCGCCTCCGTGTTCTTTTTTCTAAATGCCTCCTTTTGTGCTTCCATCACCGTCACTTTGTCGAGGACTTCTGTTCCCTTCATGACCTCCAACAGCCCCTTATGCGCGAGGTGCAGCTCAAAGTGCCACCTCCATATCCCGTAGCCAGGGCCACCTGCAAACTTTTGGATGGGCTGCGTCTCCTTCTGCGCCATTTGCACAGTCTTTAACTCCTAGACCTCAGAGCTTGATGGCGATGTCCTCGCCGACGACGATCCCGTCCGTCGCGAAAGCCGTGAACAACTTCTTGACCAGTCACGGCCGTGGGCCCATAACCCTTTGTCAGAAACCGGAGTGTCGTTCCAACGTGGCCCGACAGGTATTGCGTACTCACGGCTATGTTTTGTGCGGGTGGTTCTGAGTCGAAGCGTGAGCTTTCTGGTCGCCTCACGCTATGTTTCTGGCAGTTGAAAACAAATGCGAGACAGTCACTTTTGTGAAGGGAAGAACGTGATTTTGCATTAGTTTTTGAACATCAACATGATCTAAACATTTGTAGGCCTAGTCATGAGCTCTTCAACGCACCAAACCGTGCGCGATTCGGATCACCGTAGCTCCTGCTACGTCAGCCGAAGCGCAACACCCCAGATCAGCCGCTCAGTTGGCGGCGCACACCATGTCGCTTGCCGAGGCGCCCTCACACATCAAGGACCCATCAAAACGTCATTCCGGAGGCGCAGATGTCCCTACGCGTAGTGGCGGTGCCCCTCGTGCCTTTGGGGTCTGTTTTGATCAGTTAATCATCGAGTTTGGTGATGGGGATTGATGTGGGTCGAAACCTGTTCGCGGACCTTCAGTCAGAATTTTGACGGAGTCCCCGACTAACAAACTGTACTACTGAGTTTCGGACTCCGAGCCAGGATTTTGGCTAAGTCCTTCAGTAACAAACTGCACTCCTGAAATCCGGCGGATCATCCACCGGACGACTCGGCAGATCTTCCGGAGAAAAATCCCCAGATGGCATTTTGTTACTCGTTCCAGTCAGTTATTCACCGGAAGTCGATCAGCGGCCGGCTCCCAGAGTAGCCGCGTACACCCCAACTTTGGAAGCCCATATCTCCCTCATTACTAGTCCGATTCCGGTGAAACAAGTTCCACCGGATTCAGCAACTTGTCAACTTTTAGGAGAAACCTCCATTTTAGGATCCGAGCAATCAACAAGTTGCCAGATCCGTCGACGAGGAATTTCCTCTCTCTCTGGCGGCTCGTCGGCGCCTCCCGGCGCTGCACTTGGCCATGCAGAGGGGCAATCTTCAACAGGAAGATCCCTCAAACGAGCTCTGGAAGTCATTCTGCAAATCCGACAATGACCTTATTGCAAGAGCTCGAGACACGGCCAGGTACACTAAGATTAAATGGCATTCAAAATATTGTTTTATGCATGTGCATCCCTCATATGGTAGGTTTCGGTCCAAATCTAAAGGGATATGTTTCTATTTATTCTTTTGAATTAATGAAATCCAGTTTACTGTTTTTCGTTTTTTTTTTTTTTTGCACAGACATGATGTGTGCATGTAAAGACGCACATTGAATCTTTGTTTTTTTTTTTTTTTCATTCATGAAGTTACGGAATCCCTAGAAGTCGTTCATGGGTGATTTTTTTTAATTCTTTGTCCACCATCGACAATATTGTGGACATTTCTGCAAGCACTTTTTTTTTCCAACCCTTTTGACCACTCGTTTCCTGTCGTAAAAGCTTCGAATACACACAGTTCCTCACATGTATTGGGCTGTTTCTACAACTTTCATCTACATTCAATTCCTGTTCATCCAAAAACATGTCACCGTTCCTTCTCTTCCCACTTACAAAATGCTTTATGTGGCGTCCGGTTAAGAGTAGATGGCAAATCAAGCCCTTACCATTTGTGTCAAAATCGCTATTGATAATTTTTCCACTTTCCTTAAGGCACTTATCATCCGGATACCTGCACCGTGCACACTATTAAGCTGGCATGTTCTTGTACCGAATTCTACACACAACACATCCAGCTCCCAAAAACATTTTATTGGGATATCCATGGGAAACTGGTCTGCTCACGGTGTGCCCGAACGTTAAAAAGTAGCAACGACATACAGGCATGCTGTTCCTTTTCAAAAACAAAGAGTATGTCGTGCATTTTTTCACTATCAGTTTGCACTATTTATATCATGTACGGCTTATTCGGGAATAATGATGTCATCTTTATAAACAACTACACAGGTTGGGGCCTTAGATTTGCTTCAACGAGTTCTAACATACTTTACTATGTAATGATGGCATTAAAATATTTGTGGTGTACGTTTCTAGTTTTGTCTGTAAGGGGGTAATCGTATTTTTGTGGGAGTACAACACAATGATGCGTACTTGTCATCGGTGTTTCGTAGCAGGGTCATGTTCGGTTGAGTGAAAATAATACTCTAGTTTACATCCCCCATGACCCATAGCCGATGCACACAAACACCAACTCATAAGCGCAAAAGAATGTCACAAGATGTGACATACGACTGTACACACATAGGAGACGGCCACTCATTCAGGATAACCACATGGACACAACAGCCCAACAGCGTGTAAAGCTGCCTTGAAGATGTTACTACTGAGTGCCTTTGTGAGCATGTCAGCTCTCTGCTGTCGTGTGTCAACCCAAACGATCCAGACATCACCTGCAGCAACTCGCTCCCGAACAAAATGATGCTCAACATTCATATGCTTTGCGCATTTATGATGCATGCCATTGTGTTTGGAAATACCCTTAGTGTTTTGGTTGTCACAGTGTAACATGATGTAGAAAATGGGGACACACAATTGCTGAAGCAGAAGTGGGTAACAGAGCCACAAACTCTCATAATTTCCTGCACCTAGAGCAACGTACTCAGCCTCACTAGAGCTACTTGCCACACAGCCCTATTTACCACTCATCCATGACACATCGGTCCCACCAAGAAGGAAGATGTAGCATGTACGGCTGCGAGTATCGTTGTCCTGTGCCTAATCGCTATCTGTTTAGCCATCAAATATAACTGACGGTTGTGTTCAATAACACAGACCAGTCGGGGCATTGGAGATTGCATACGTGATAGCACACAATGCAGCCTCCATGTGTCATGCCCTAAGGCACTGTGAGAACGTCAGCCCTCGTCGTCATTGCTAGGTACATGAGCGATTCAATGACACAAAGGTAGTCCATCACATCGACTACCTCCTCCAGCTAGGACATATCCATTATCTTCACCACACTCTGCCCAGTTAGGGTCATAGGTGCTGATGATATGGGTGTGGACACAAGGAAGGAGGCAAAGCACTCCCCAGAGCTTTGGATGTACGTAGATTTGTGGAAGTGAAGACAAGCAGGATTTAGATGTTTCATCTTATATGTGGACTACAGAAATTTTTTCATCGAGTTGACATCACCTTTGCCGGACGATGCTATCAACAGGTCGTCCACATAGACAAGGACAGCCACGAATGGAACAGTAGGTGGGGTGGAAAATAGTAAAGGATTTATTGTACTACGCATGTAGCCTCCTTTCTCGAGATTGGATATGATCTCTTGGTTCAAGTAGTGAGGCAACAACTTGAGACCATAGAGGGCCTTCAGCAATCACCAGACTTGGCCAGTTCTGTCAGAGAAGCCAGGAGAGTGAACCATGTAGATCTCCTCATCCAACTTTCTGTGAATGAATGCGTTGTTCACGTCCATCTATTCTAGCTTCCAATCATGGGGGGCCACAAGCCTCAACAGTGCTCTGGTTGTAATGTGTCACCTGACTGGTGTGAACGTTTCCTCAAAATCAATGCCTTGGACCTGGGAGAATCCTTTTGCCATGAATCTCCCATTGTACTTGTCAAGTACACTGTTGGACGTTTACTTTCGTCAAAAGACCCAACAAGCATCGATGGCCTTGCGTCTCGGCGAGAGATTGATCAGCTCGTAGACTGCACAGTCATCAAGGCCGTTCAACTCATCACACATGGCAAACTCCCACTAATTAGCACCAGAGGCTGCGCACGCTTGACGCACTGTGGTCGGTTCAGTCGGCAAGGCCGTAGTTTCCCACGTGGCATGACACTCGGCAATGCTACTCAAGACAGCCACATCCAAAGCACGAGCATGCTCTGAGACTAGCAATGTATAGCCAAGGGTGGAACTGGATATCAACAATATGGCCTTGGATGGAGGCAGTTCCAGCGTGCCCTGAAGGGTTTGCACTTGGTGTCCATGTCTTTCTGTTTTGGTGCAGGTTCTGATTCTAAGCGTGAGCTTTCTAGTTGCCGTACGCTATGTTTCAAGGAATGGACGGAAGTTGTGAGAAAGCCAGTTGTGCAAAGGGAACAACACAATTTTTCATTAGTTTGTGAACATGGACATGATCTAAAAATACTTAGGGATAGTTATGAGCTCTCTCACACACCAGACCATGATTTGGATCACCGTAGCTCCCGCTATGTCAGCCAAAGCGCAGTACCCCAATCTAGCCACTCAGTCGGCAGCGCGCACCACGTCGCCCGCCGATGCGCCCTCACACAGTGAGGACCCATCAAACCTCCATTCCGGAGGCGTAGATGTCCCTATACGTAGTGGTGGTGTCCCTCGTATCTTTGGGGTCTGTTTTGATGAGTTAATCATCGAGCTTGGTGATGGGGATTGATGTGGGTCAAGACCTGTTCGAGGACCTGCAGTCGGAATTTTGATCGAGTCCCCGAAAAACAAAACATATTACTGAGTTTTGGACGCCTAGCCAATCTTTTGGCTACATCCCTCAGTAACAAAGTGCACTACTGGCATCCGGCGGATCATTCACCGGACACCTCGGCAGCCCTTTCAGAGAAAAATCCTCAGATGGACATTTGTTACTCGGTCCGGTCGATTATGCACCGGCAGTGGAAATGTGGCCGACTCCCAGAGCCGTTGCGCACACCCCAATTTTGGAAGCCCACAACTCCCTTGTTACTTGTCCGATTTCTGTGAAACAACTTTCACCGGATTCAGCAACTTGTCAATTTTTTGGGGCCATCCTCTAATTCAGCATCTGATCAATCCTTGAGCTGCTAGCTCTAACTGTGAGGATTTTCCTCTCTCTGGCGGCTCGTCCACGCCTCCCAGTGCCGCACTTGGGCATGAAGTGAGACAAATCTTCATCATTCTCCCCCTTGCATCTGCCATGCCCGCTGCTTCTGCTTGCTCTCACTCATCTTCTACTGCACTCTCCAGCCCATCATTGCTGGTCATCCCAAGCTCAGCCATGCTCATTCTGTGCCGGTCGACGGGTTGCGCTTTGGTCAAGCAATCCGTAAGCATGTTGTGCGTGCTACAATGTTACAGCACCAACTTCCCCTTTTCAACCATGTCCCATGCGTAGTGATAACGCGCATCCACATGCTTCATCCTCCTGTACTGCGTCGGGTTGTTGGTCAGCGAGATGGAGCTAGTGTTGTCCTCTTGCACCACCATAGGCTCCTACTACTGCACGCTCAGCTCCCCCAGCAACCTGTGGAGCCACACCGCCTGCTGGATCGCCTCGTCCAGCGCGATGTACTCTGCTTCCACTGTGGAGGTGGCAACGTATCCCTCCTTTCTTCTGCACCACAAGACCACTGCACCAGCGAGGAGGAACATGTAGCCGGATATGGACTTTCGCTTGTCTACATCGCCAGCGTAGTCTACATCTGTGTACCAGATCAGACGCAAGGGGTCCGCCCGCCCCTTGCTGTGAAACCTCAGGCGCGCAACTGCATCACATGCAGTTAGCCGAGGATGCGTTTGACTGCCTGCCAGTGTAGTGGCCCTCGATTGGCCATGTACCTGCTCACTTGGCCCATCGAATAAGCCAGTCCATTCGAGTCCCCACCATTGCGTACATGAGGCTGCCCACCGCCAGGGGGTAGGGCACCCCTGGTAGGGCACCCCTGCCATGTCCTTGCAACGGAATTGCCGCACCCAGTTCACAGGTCATGGAGACCGGACTGCCGACTGGTTTGCATTCCTCCCTGCCCTACCAGCACCTCAGCCACGTACTAGTCCACCCCAGCTCAAGCGTGCACGTCCTCTGGTTCCGCGTGATGCTTACCCCGAGGTAGTACTCTAGCTCCCCCACATTCGACATCTGGAATTTTCTGCTCAGCTGCTCTTTTAGCCGCTATAGGCTCGGCAGATCCGTCGAGCACAAAATGAGGTGATCCACATAGAGTACACCGATCAGATGGAGCTGTTTGTTGCACTGCACGTACACGCTGTGATCTGACTCACAGCGCTTGAAACCGAGTTGTGCCGTGAAGGTGTCCATCTGTTGGCACAAGCATCTAGGCGATTGTTTTAGCCTATACAAGGACTTCCACAGCTTGTGCACCTTACCCTCCGGTGCCTCCACCCCCTCTAAAACTCCATGTATATCTCTTTGTCTATTATGTCGTTGAGGAAGGCCGTTTTAACGTCCATTTGGTGGAGCTCCATGTCATTTGCGGCTGCTAGTGCAAGGATCACCAGATGCTTGTGAACTTGGTAACAAGAGTAAATGTCTCATTGTGGTGCTCTTCCTTACGCTGTGCATATCCCTTTGCTACCAGCCGCATTTGTATTTATTAACCACACCTTCTTTTGTGAACTTGGTCTTAAAGACCCACTTTGAGCCGATGACCTTTGCATCTTTTGACCTGTTAACCACCTCCCATGTAGTTTTCCATAATGGACGCCAACTCCGATTTTATGGCTGCGTCCCATTGATCCCCTTTGGGCTGTGCAAGTGCCTCTTGTACGGTAGTTGGCTCTGTTGATGCAGCTAGCATGCACCGCGTCATGCCGATCCATTGACCGGTGCTTGTGTCGAAGCACTTCCCCGCTTTCCGCTGTGGCGCGGCAGTCTTGGTGGTGCATCGTTGCTCTGCTGCGATTCCTCCGACTCTACACGCTCCAGTGAGTCATCCACCGGAAGGCTCCCCAAGGATCTCTCCTGATCCGGCCAAACACCGTCCAAACGGCCAGTGCGTCCACTGTAGTTTTCACCGACGCCGGATGCGCACTCCGCCGGGAGTGCGCACCTTGGCATCCTTGGTGCCTCATCTACCGGATCCTTCCGGTGGATCTCCTCATCAGCTTGATCGTCATCAGAGGCCTTTGCATTGGCTGCCACCTTTGTCACCGTCGAGCTCTGATGTCGCATCCTAAACTTCGGCGCCCGCCGGCTCCTTAACGTAGTCAAAAAGCTAGAACCACTCTCTTGTCTTTGGAATGTCCACCACGCCCACGTTGGTGCTGATGATGTAGGTCTACTGCTCGTCGAGCTCGATGTCTTGGCTGCGGATTACCTCCTCCTTGTACATGTCGTAGAGCCGGTACGCCTTATGCCCTCTCTCATAGCCAAGGAAGAGATACGGCTCTGCCCGCGACCCTGGCTTGCTGTCACACGTCTGCGCAGCCCACACCATCGTGTGCACCTTGCACCCGAACACTTTCAGGTATGGAGCACTAGGCTTACGCCTACTCAAAACCTCTTATGGCATCTTCCAGCCACTCTTCCCCTTCAACAGTGTTGTAGGAGGGAAATTGATTGTGTAGCTTGCTGTACGCATAGCTTCCGTCCAGAAGCTTCACGACAATTGCGCATCTACCAACATGGTCCGTACCATGTTCAACGGCGTCTGGTTTGCCCGCTATGCCATGCCATGTGATTGAAGCATAGTTTGTTCCTGTTTTATGCCCTGTTGTTTCATCCACCCGCTACAGCCCACGTACTCTCTGCTGATGTTTCTGCATAGCGCTCTAATTTTCTGCTCAGTCTGCCTTTTCACCGCGGCAACATACTCGTTCAGCCTGTCCACGACCTCGCCTTTCCGCCTCATGAAGTACACATAGAGTTTTCTGTTGTAGTCATCAATGAAGGTGACAAAGAAATGTGCGCCGCTCTTTGAAGCTGTCTTGAATGGCCTACACACGTCATTGTGCATGACCTCCAACAGGTCCGAGGCGTGATTCATGTTCTCGTTGAATGGTTTGTGCCACGCCTTGCCCAAAATGTAAGGCTCACACTTTTTGTACTTTGTTGCATCTATCGTCTCTTCCGCACCATCGATGAAGAGGCCACGTAAAAGCTCACGCTTTGCCATCCCCTTCACGACTGTGGGTGAGGAATTCCCCAGTCCTCGGTGCCAGAGCTCCAGATCAGCTCCCCCTCCTTTGGCCAGGTTGACGGTGTGTTCCTGCAAGTCTGTTGAATCTCTCCCCACGGGGATCACCTTGGTCTCCACGATGTAGAGGCCTCCCTCACGCTTATCCTCCAGCACAGGCTCGCCACCACCGTCCTTCCGCACGACTACCCCCTTTCTCCTAAAGAGCACCTCGTATCCCTTGTCCATCAAGCGGCTGACACTTAGAATGTCAGCCAAGACAGGTACGTGCAGTACGTCCTTGATAACGCACTGCACCCGTTTCCTACGGACCACCACCTCCACATCCACATCTCCTTGGCCAGCCGCCGGCTTGACCTTGTCGTTTGTGACCACCATGGACTTTCTGGACTCGGGGTAGTTGATGAACCCGGCGTTTTCAACCTGGGTATGCTCCTCCGCTCCGGAGTCAAGGCATTGTCAATTGGCCTTCTTGAGGTAGTGGTTTTGAGTACCTTTGAGGAGGGACTTCTTGTCTTTGGCACACTTACCGCCAACCTTTGCCTTCTTGGTGCACTCCCGGGCCCAGTGGCCCTCCTTGCTGTAGCTACGACACGCACCCTTCTTGGCACCCTTCTTGCCGCCGCCATGTCCGCCACCTCCCTTGCCCCTACTTCTGCCACCACCCATTTTGGTGACAAGGGCCGATGAGGAAGACGAGGGCTCCCCGCAGCTCCATCGTTGTGCCTTGTTGCAGATTTACTCTGCAACTGCATCATGAGTGATCTTGATCTCTGTCCATCCTCCCAGGATGGTGATGAGAGGGCTCCAACTGTCAGGAAGGGCCATGAGGAGGTCCATCGCCTACAGCTCCATGTCTATCTTCCACCCCACATTGTTGCAGTGTGAGGCGAGCGACTCGATCTACTACATGGCGGAGATGACATCATCTCCCTCCTTGATTCTCACTTTTAGGAGTCGCTTCATTGTGAAGATTTTGTTCGCTAGCGACTTGGATTGATGGATGGCGCAAAGCTTTTTCCAAGCCTCGGCTACCAACTTGCAGGCCTGGAAGTAGCCCCACTGTGACTCAGCCGTCCCAGACACCAGCAGTATGAGTGCCTCCGTGTTCTTCTTTGTGAAGGCCTCCTTCTACGCTTCCATCAACGCCGCTCTATCGAGGACTTCCATTCCCTTCATGATCTCCAGCAGTCCCTTCTGCGCAAGGTGCAGCTCGGAATGCCACCTCTTTAGCCCGTAGCCAAGGGCACCTGCATACTTCTGGATGGATTGCGTCTCCTTCTGCGCCATTTGCGCAGTCTTCCACTCCAGGACCTCAGAGTTTGACAGTGATACCATCCCCGATGATAATCCCGCCCGCCAAGAAAGCCGTGAGCAATTTCTAGACCGGTCAGGGCTGTGGGTCCATAACCCTTTGTCAGAAAAATGGCCCCCGGGTAGAGGTATTGCAACGTAACCCAATGGATCTGCACTTGGTTTCCACTGCTTTCTGTTTTGGTGCAGGTTTTGAGTCTAAGCGTGAGCTTTCTGGTCGCCACACGCAATGTTTTTGGGAGTAGAAGGGAGTTCTGAGATGGTCACTTTTTCGAAGGGAATAACATGATTTTGCATTAGTTCTTTAATGTGGACATATTCTAAACAATTTTAGAGCTATTCATGAGCTCTCTAACGCACCAAATAGTGGGCAACTTGAATCACCGTAGCTCCCACTACGTCAGCTGAAGCACAGCACCCGAATCCAGCCGCTCAAGTGGCGGCACGCACCATGTTGCCCGCTGAGGCGCCCTCACACAGCAAGGACCCATCAAAATGCCATTCCGGAGGTGCAGATGTCCCTATACGTAGTGGCAATGCCCCTTGCACCTTTGGCGTCTGTTTCGATGAGTTAATCATTGCGTTTGGTGATGGGGATGGATGTGGGTCGAAACCTGCTCGCGAACTTGTAGTCAGAATTTTGATCAAGTCCCTGAGTAACAAAACGTAATTCTGAGTTTTGGACGCCAAGCCAGAGTTTTTGCGAAGTCCCTTAGGACAAACTCCACTACTCACATCCGGCGGATCACTCGCCGGAGGCCTCGGCAGCCCTTCCGGAGAAAAATCCCCAGATGGACATGTCAATTATTCAGGGGCAGTCGAACCGCAGCCGACTCCCAGAGCTGACACGCACACCCCAACTGTGGAAGCCCATAACTCCCTTGTTCCTTGTCCGATTCTGGTAAAACAACTTCCACTGGATTCAGCAAATCGTCAACTTTCAGGGGCTATTCTTCAATTTAGGATCCGAGTAGTCCTTGAGCCAGTAGATCTAGTTGCGAGTATTTTCCTCTCTCTGTTGTCTTGTCGGCGCCTCCTAGAGCCGCACTTGGGCATGGAGAGGGGCAAATCTTCAACACTGTAGTGGATGACCCCGGTGGCCAAGCCCAGCGCGTCCATGTTGGTAGGAAGGATAGGGGAATACACAGCCTGAGGTTGCGTGGGGCGTGCAGATGCCATGGAGGCACTAGAGTGGTGAGGGAGCACGCGAAGGCACCCATCTCGTACAAAAAGGGAGACCGGAGCTAGACCAGTGGTGGCTGTCTAAGGTGGGTCAGCCATCAGAATATGCAAAGAGAAAGGTGTGCTGGCCACAGGGGGTGTGACTAGGCTGGGCGAAGCAACGGAAGAGGGGATCGAGGCAGACTACACAGAGTCTTGTAACAATAGAGGAGGGTACATCAGAAGAGCTGCACGAGGACGTGGAAAAACTTGGTGTTAATCCTCTCTGTATGTATTTCTCTCTCCGGTCTGAACATGAGTGCGCAGGGCATGCTGACCAAGAGAGCGGAGGCAACGCACAGTGAGTCGCTGCGTCACACTGGACCGACGCAGACCCACCAGGCGTTACTCGTGTGCTTGCCTCCCTCTCACAGCACTGCCCCTTCAGTGTTTGGATTGGTTCCTTAATCGGCTCCATGAAACGTATGGATGTCCTCAGACTTGCATTGTGGTACACTCCCCGAGAACCTAGATTAGTCCCAGCATATTAGATGACTTTGCTTGGGTTTCTGGAAACTTATGTGGATGGGGGGTAGTTTGGTGACACTCGAGGGCTTTGCCCTCGCTCGAGCATGTTGCACCAGCGAGCCCTGCCTCCTGGCAAACAGGTGAGTCTCGCTCATCGAGGCTCATCCGCTCGAACTGCTAGTGGTCCGAGCTTGACACTTAGAGTAGTGGAAGCCAATCCATGGCTGACACAAAACGGACCTAAGCTCCCCCCACAGTTAACTGTTTTCAGCAAAACTGGTTGCATTGGATTCGTAGCGACTTCCTCATGGTATCAGAGCCTCTTCCCGGGCATGGTAGTGACAAATGGAGGGGGCGCTGAGGGAAAAAGGAGGCGGCCGGGCCAATCGCAGATCTTGATCTGTGCGGCCGCCGCAAAACTGGGCCGCGCATGCCGCGAAGGGTCATCGAAAACCCTCCCCTAGGCCGCGTGCGGACAGCAGAGGTGGCAGAAGGCAGGGGGAATCTCACTGAGGCGAGAAAGGAGGTGGGAGGGAATGCCCAATCGGAAATCCGCCACCTAGAGGCGGAGGCGGGGTCCCTTGACCCACAGAGTGGCCAGTGCAGGATGCAGGTGGCCTGAGAGAGCTTCCTAGACCAAGAACAGGCAAGACCCACGAGCGTAAGGCTCGTGACTGAAAACTGGGCCCAAACTGGGCCCGGAGAATTGTTGAAGAAGTTTCGTTGGTCGGCAACGAGAACGGTCAGGCCCACAACACCGTCATAGGACGTGTAGACACCCCAGGAACCATGAGCCAAGCGGGTTCAGGGTCTGGAGGGCAAGGGGAAGTAAGGGGGAGAGGCGGTGCTGCCGCTGGAGCCGACGTATGTACCGGCGTCGGCGCTAGTGGAGGACCCGGTGCTGTAACAGTGACATGGGAGGATCTGAGTAGGCTGATGACGCAAAAGGACCTTACGCCGCCCGCCTTGGGCTCGCGTGACTTCCTCATGTGGAAAGACATACTACTTGTGTGGGCGGCGGGGCATGGGCTAGAGGAGCTTTATCTCGCTCCCTCGAGCGATGCAACTGAGAACCGTGTCTTACCACGGGCTTTTAATGCCCTAGTCCGGGCGCTACCCGATGACCAGTCTTACGCCATCGGTCACTTTCACTGTGGCGGTAAAGGGGAGGACCCATCAGACCCTTGCAGTGAGTCCCCACGCCCCTATGAGGCATGGCAGCACCTGGCTACGCGCCATGAGGAGCGAGGCATGGCGCTTGTGATCTCCCTGTGCGACCGTCTCCGAAACTTGTACCCAAAGCCATGCGCACCAATAGCGGAGTGTTGGGATGCGTCAATGGACCTACGTCACCGCATTCTTGGGCTCGGAGCTTCCTACTCCGTGCTCAAATGGCTGGACCCCGTTCTATTACACCTTGGCGAACCTTACAAGGAGTTCCGGCGAGGGCTCTTGCGGCGTCTTCGGGTCACTGATATTGAGAACACCGATCTCGCGGATATGTTTGAGGAGTTGCGTCATGACAAGGACATCCTCCATGGCGAGGCTCGAGAGGCCACCATCCCATCACCAAGCGCCTTCGTGCATCAGTCTTTGCCGGGCGCTTCTACGAACTCCGCTCAGGGAGGAGGTAGAGGCAAAGGAGATTGGGGACAGGGAGGTACAAGCGCCCAGCTTGGAAGGGGACAAGGGCGTGGTCGGGGTGGCGGTGGACAGCGCACCTGTAACTACTGCGGCAGACCTGGGCACTTCTGGCGTCTGTGCCCGGATCTCCAGCGTATCATGACGCCATCACAGAAGCAGCAGATGCAGCAGTGGTTCACAGCTCCACCACCTCGTCCGCAGTTTGAACAGCAGCTGCAGCCACAAGCGTGGTCAACACCGATGACCACTGGACCTCAGGCACCGATGCCCTTCGGTGGAGTCACGTACGCGCCATCTCTGGTGCAGCCGCTGGCCGGTCAGCCACCCATCAGGGGCCACTCTCCTACTACCAGGGCCCCTACTTTGTGCCACCGAACTCGGTCGTCCTAGTTCCCGCACCCGAGTGGGCATAGCGCATCTACACGGATATGGCTGCGTCGCAGCAGCCCACGGTCGGAGCTCCTGCTGCTGGGTGGACAGCGCCCATGGAGCTTCAGCCTCCAGAGCCAACGGCAATGCCACAGTCATCAGGTCAGCGATTGGCGCACACTCATGTCACCTCATCACAATCACTCCCCATGCATGAATGGTTGTTCAACACTGCTGTATCGCATCACATGTCGCCACATCGCCAGCTTTTTGTGTCGTTGTATGCTGCACATGATGTGGAGGGTGTGAAGACTGGGTCTGGGGAAGTGTTGGAGGTGGAGGGCATGGATACAGTAGCCTTGCAAGCACCTGGGCGCGTTCTATGGCTGACTGGTGTGCTGTACATGCCTAAGATGAAAGTGAACCTTTTTTTCTGGGGGGCAGCTAGACTGCCAAGCGAACATGTCCACTCTAACGCATAAGCAATGGTGCATGCTTTTTTATGCTGCTGGTGTCCTGTTGGCTGATGGGCCGCCGCATGTGGACATGCTCTACCGCCTTACACTGTTTCCTCTGGTCGAGACGAACTCACACAGACCACAGACACATGTCATCACAACAACTGACGACAAGCATAAAGACTTAGTGCACGGTCGCCTTGCACACATCAACACAGACCTGGTCACGGACATGATTAAGCACATGACAGCACATGGACTCCTCCCCACAGAATTTCCACATGGCCTAAGCGCAGATGCCTGTCTTGACTGTCAGGAAGGTAAGGCCCACAGACAGACGTTTCCCAGGTCAGAAAGGGTATGTGAGGCTCCTCTTGAACTTTTCCATGCAGAATTGACAGGATCCATGCCGGTGTCCTCTGTCCAGTGTGGATCCCAATACATTCTCACACTTACAGATGACTACAGTCGCTTTTGCTGGGCATTCCTGCTGAAGTCAAAAGCGGATGACCAACGCACCATAACTGAGTGGATGCCCCTTGCTGAGCGTCAGACTGGCTGTAAACTTCTAAAACTACGTACAGACAGAGGAGGACAGTTCATGGGTACTTTCCTGCCCCATATGCACCACAACAAAATGGTATGGCAGAAAGGTGGCACAGGACTCTTGGTGATGCGTTGTGCACCCTACTGAACGAGTCCGGCTTGTCCTTTGGTTTCTGGGAAGAAACCGTCAAATACTTCACCTGGGTATGGAACAGGGTACCATAGGGGCCCTTGCCCAAGTCAGTCACACTATGGGAGCTGTGCTTTAAGGAAAAGGATGACTTAAGGCCAGCAAGGGTGTGGGGCACTATGGAATGTGTGTGGCTTGCACAGCCCCAAAGAGATAACAAACTCAGTCCACGAGGTCATTGGTGCGTCTTTGTAGGCGTCTCACATGCATCCAAAGCATGGTGTTTCTGGGACCCGATGCATCATCACTTCCTAGAAAATAGGGATGCTACTTTCTTGGAACACATACCTTACAAACAATTTCGCACCTTGCGCCATGTCCCGTACGTCACCATTCCATAATAGTACCCAGACTATGTGAGCGTGCCTGTGTTTGTACCCCACACACCTGCTGTACGCACAGAACAATCACCAAGGCAACACGAGGACATAGGTGGAACATCATGGGTACCCACAGATCTTTTGACACCCACGGATCTTCGCAGCACAGAATCCAGTGGTCCACATACGCCACCCAGGCTCCAGACCCAAGTGTCTCATAACAGCACGGATAGTACAGAAACACCATCACCACAACCGGTGCGTCTTTCCTCGTGCAATGTAGCACGTGTGAACTATCGACAGTTTTACCACACAGCCGGACCTGTGAACGTGGATCACACTATGTTGGAACCCCGAACCCTTGCCGAGGCCACGGGGCATGTGGATGCATCTGAGTGGGAGAAGGCTATGGTAGCTGAGCTGAATGCCCTTCTAGAGCATGGGGTGTACGAGCTTGTTCCGCTACCACCTGGTCAGAAAGCCATTGATGTCACATGGGTGTACAGGCTCAAAAGGAACTTTGCTGGACTCATCAAAAAATACAAAGCAAGGCTAGTTGCAAAGGGGTTTCACCAGGTACCCGATCAAGACTTCACTGACACATATGCCCCAGTTGGAAAGTATGGAACGAGTTGAGCACCGTTGGGTGTAGCGGCTCATGAGGACTGGGAGATACATCAAATGGATGTAAAAAATGCCTTTCTCAATGGTCCACTCTAGGAAGATCTGTATGTCAAGAAGCCATAGGGGTTTGATGATGGTACAGATCGTGTGTGGCTCCTCCTCAAGGCACTGTATGGGCTCAAGCAGGCCCCACGCTGCTGGAACAAGTAGATTCGACGCACTCTTGGCTCGGTTGGGTTCGTCCAGAGTGTGAGCAATCCCTCTCTCTTCTTGCGCTGGGATCATGGCCTCCCTTTTGCCCTGCTTGTCTATGTGGATGATCTGCTTATCTTGTAATCCTCTCTTTCCCTCATCACAGAAACAAAGAAAATGCTCACTACGCACTGCAGCATGACCGACCTGGGTGACGCTACAAACTTCTTGGGCATGACCATTACCAGGGACAGGGCTGCCCGCATGCTTACCCTGCATCAAGGACGGTTCATTGCACATCTCAAGATACGTTTTCAACACTTGGTACAGCATATTCCACGACAGCATACACCGATGAGCCCTGATGTATACGCCCACCTCCTGGATGCAAACACCACTGACTACGGACCCGACAGTGACCCCACACTCCACAGGAAAACTACTGGCAGTTTGTCCTACCTTGCGTCCACCACATGCCCAGACATCTCCTGCGCAGTCAACGTGATGGCACGGTTTAGTTAACAACCACAAAGCACACACCTTACAGCATTGCTGAAGTTGCTACGCTATGTGATGGACACAGCTGAACTTGGCTTGGTCTTTTCCCCCTCTGTGAGTTCTATTTTGGACGGATATTGTGACAGTGACTATGCACGTGATCGTGGGGGACACAGTCATGGTGGTTATGTGTTTCGAGTGTGGGGAACAGCAGTGTCATGTCGGAGTGCAAAACAGTCATGTGTGGCACGGAGTGTAGCGGAAGCTGAGTACATGGCGTCGGGCGAAGCAGCATGTGAATGCATTTGGTTGGCATGCCTGCTTGAGGAATTGGGACTGCACACTTATGCCATAGCACTTCACAGTGACAGCTCTGCCCCACGCCGCATTGCAGCAAATGATGGTGTGCTACATCCTCGCACAAAGCATATCAGTGTAGAGTAACATTTTGTTCGAGAGGCAGTTGAGGCAGGGGCCGTCCAAGTGTACCCTATCAGCGGCGATGCTCAGCTGGCTGACTTCCTTGCTAAGGCACTCCCATCTACCGCACTTCGCCATCAGCTTGCGTACCTTGGTTGCATCTCCACCGCACTCACATCCAAGGGGGCGTGTTAATCCTATCTGTTTATGTTTATCTCTCTGGTGTGGACATGAGTGCGCAGGGCATGCTGACCAAGAGAGCGGAGGCAACGCACAGTGAGTCGCTGCGCCACACTGGTCCGACGCAAACCCACCAGGCGTTGCCCACTCGTGTGCTTGCCTCCCTCTCACAGCACTGCCCCTTCAGTGTTTGGATTGGTTCCTTAATCGGCTCCATGAAACCTATGGATGTCCGCAGACTTGCATTGTGGTACACTGTTGGAAAGTAGTTCTTTAGATGTGTGTGCCCAATGGGCAAAAAGGAAGATAAGTGGAGCAAAACAGAGGGCCAGGGGAGAGGCACCACTCTCTCCCCTGACCCTCTGCCTACCTACTCTACCCTGCTCTACTCTATCTGCTGGGATCAGGAGAGAGGGTAATCCCATGCCTCGCCCTGTCCACTTTGTACCTGTGATTCGACAACATCACTATGACATGCTGAATATGTACCGACCAGCAATGCACAAGAGTAAGCAGTGGTCCTGAGGCAAGGGGAGGAGTGAGGTGTGCTGACGTGTACCATCAACAGCAAACACCGAAGCGACACACACAAGAACAACGGACACCTCTCGGACAGTTATCGACTGACAATATCTTTCATCGATTAATCAGCGGACAACACTGTCTGATCATATCAACATCAATGGACCACAACCAAGCTATAAATGTTGATCAAAGCCAAGATCAGGGGAGGTTCCGCCAACCTATATTGAGACGTGTGTGACCGCACCCTCAAGATGGATACCGAACCGACAAGCAGGCTCAAGACCGCATCTGCCAACTGGCACTGTGTCAGCGAGTGGGACGAATGGCACGTGCGAAGCAAGGGACAGCCGAGCAAGCACCGGATAAAGAGCAGCGGTAGCACATTTTGTATCTACTGTTCTCTTTTGTTCATCAAGTTCTGACAAGACCATATTCTCTCCTCTGGTGTCACTGGATTGCTCTCTGGTGTTGTGTCTTACAACTGGTTCTTTGAGAGCAAAAGATTTGTGACTGGTGCGACTGTCAAGAGAACCTTTCAACTGGCATTCAAAGATCTCAATCTCTTCATTTGGTATCAGAGCAGGTGTGCCATTTGAAAGCCCAACTTGAACTACATTCGCTGGTTGAGGACAGGAGATGTCTTGAATTGAGAGAGCATCAAACAGCTGCAAACGCCGCTTGCTTCTGCTACTGGTGCTGTCAGCCATGGCAAGCGGATCTGTAGCAGATCACTTCAAAGTGGAGGTTTTTTATGGAGACAAGTATCATGAATTCAGCTTCAACATGCGTATGGTATTCCTGGCCAAAGGACTATGGGGCGTGGTGTCAGATCCACCAACTGAGCAGCTTGCTGCCAATGCCACCGCGGAAGAACGAGCAACATGGCGGCGCAAGGAAGAACAGGCCTTTGCAGTTTTGGCAATGCAAGTCTCAGAGCGACTAAAATTCCTAATCTGCGATGGCAACCCAGATCTGAATCCTTGTCAGGCCTGGAAGACTCTGAAGAGCAGATATGACAAGATCAGCGAACAAGAAAAAATGGCGCTGCTCAACGAATTTTACTCCTTGAAGATGGAACCTGAGACAAAGATCGACGACCACGTGTTCCACCTCAAAGCTCTGGTCGAGCGCATTGGTGTAATGAGACACATTATTCCAGAAGCCCAAGTTGTACACAAGCTTCTTGGAAGTCTTCCTGAACGCTTCAACTGCACAGTTGAACAGCTGCTGGTCTCACAAGAGCAGGGCCTAGCTGTGGACAAACAGATTCAGGAACAAGCGCGACAAATTCAACAAGAGGAAGTTTGACTTCAACTTCTTGAAAATCCAAATGGTGGAGGAGGTCAACAAGGAGCAGGACAGGGAAATCAAGTGATTCCTCAAGCAGCTGCAGTTGTTCCAGCACCATCCTTTGCACTAACCCTTGAACGTGTCTGTGACTCTATCTTCAGAGCCAAAGAAAAATTCAATAGAGAAACTGGATCAACTGACTCAGCTCTGTATACAAGATTCCACTGAGGAGGGCCCAAGAAATTCTATCCCACAAATCCACAACCCTCTGGACATCCAGGCTATGGACAAGGGCGCCTTGCCTCAATGCACACTCCTGTTCACAATCATCACCATGTAACTTCTCCACCTCGACAGCAACAACAGGGACAAGGACCTTTTGGATCTCCAGGAACTAAAGCATTTGCCAACAAACAGTGTTGGAACTGTGGTGAACTTGGGCACATAAACAAATTCTGTCCCAAGCGTGCCAGATTCAAGCCTGGAGCTCAGCAGGCAATGCTGGCTCAAGATGCAAGGAGTGCCTCATCCGCGTCACCTTTATTTTCACCACACTCTTCAGGCATGGCTGCAGGGCTGGATCAAGATGACCTTCATCTTGAATGTCTGGATCAGCCTGAAAAAATGTCTTATCCAGTGTTCAACACATCAGAAAAGGTGGCCATGGAAGAACTGGTTTTTTGCTCAATTGAAAGCGCTTTCCTCTTGGCTGCTGGAGTTCTAGCCTGGATCATTGATTCGGGCTGTACCAGACATATGACCAGCAACAAGAACTGGTTCACCAAGTTCAAACCTCTACAACCTCCAAAGGCTGTTCGCATGGGGGATGGAAGAATAATCCCAGCAACAGGGACTGGGTCCGTCCGCATCTCCATCATGGTGAAAGGCAAAACTGTCTCCCGCCTTCTTGAGGATGTCCTTTATGTTCCAGACCTCTCCGCCAATTTACTCTCCGTGACCAAATTGAACGACAAAGGCTTCAAGGTGGTCTTCGACCTGGAAAAAAGCTGCAAGGTTCTTACACCATCTGGCAAACTTGCTGCCGTTGCCAAGAGAAAAGGGAACCTCACCATTCTTCATACAGTTGATGGGGCAACTGATCCATCAGAACCAGAACTGGTGTTTGCCGCAGCATCAGCAGATGAACCACAGATTGATATCCCAACTCAGACACAGACATTGAGTGAACTATGGCACCGCAGATTGGGACACACTGGCTATGGCACTCTCGCTTGCATGGCACAGAAGCGTCTGGTCCACTCGTTACCCAACTCAATCACTGCACCAGCCGCCAATGCAGTATGCAAAGGTTGTCTTGCAGGTCGACAATCTCAAGACTCTTTTCCAAGTCATCCTCCGGCTAGGACAACAGAGAAACTTGATCTCATCCACATGGATCTCTGCCAGATTCCCACAAAATCACTTTCTGGGAAACGGTATTTTCTCGTCCTCATTGATGATCACACTCACTACACCTGGGTGCGTTTCCTTCATCATAAATCTGAGGCTGCTGACATTATCATCGCTTGGACGAAGATGGTTGAAAAGGAAACTGGCCTTCATATCAAGTGTTTTCGGTCTGACAATGGTACTGAGTTCTTCAACCAAGCTCTCGGCTCCTTCTGCAAAGCCAAGGGAATTTGCCAGGAATTCATCGTGCCTCTCACTCCGCAGCAGAATGGGAAGGCTGAAAGGATGAATCGGACACTCCTGGAAAAGGCCATGTCAATGCTTCATGATGCCCAACTCCCACCATCCTTCTGGGCCGAAGCAGTGAACACAGCTGCACACATCTCAAATCTTGTCTCCTGCAAACAACTTCCACATGTGATCTTGCCCTACAAAGCCTACTCTGGGCACGGACCAGATGTCAGCTACCTCCGGGTCTTCGGCTGTCTGAGCTATGCTTGGATTCATCCCTCTCGTCGGGACAAGCTTTCTTCCAACTACCGCAAGGGAGTGCTGGTTGGCTATGAAGCTGCAGGACAAGCATACCGCATCTATGACCCCATCACCAAAAACAGTTTTCGCAACCGCAGCGTCAAATTTGATGAGCATCTTCGCTCCGGTTCCACCTCCTATGCTGCACTTCCTGCACCTGTGTGGAACACTATACCTCTGACTGATTCTCCATCTGACTTTCAGAAGGTACAGGTGGATCTGAAACCTGACGAACATGATGGTGTTCTCCCACCTGTTGTCCCTCATCTGGTGGCTGACCCGCCTGTCCTCCAGCAGCAGCACCAACCACAGCAGCAACAGGTTCTCCGGCCTCGTCAACTTTACTTGCAGGACTGGCAACCTGGTCAGCCCCCAAGGCGCTCTGCGCGTCTCGCTCAACACGCTGGCCTTGCCGAAGTTCTTGAAACCGCCTTCATCAGTACGGATGTTGCTCCCTCTGCAGCTGCCTTGTCACTCCAGCTGTGGACCCCGTCAGCTACAGTGATGCCCTCACTCGTCCAGAAGATGCTGAGTGGCGCAGTGCAGCTGTTGAGGAATACGAACAGCTCCTCAAGCAACACACCTGGGATCTTGTTTCACCTCCACCAGGGGCACCAGTCGTTTCCTGTAAATGGGTCTTCAAACAGAAACTGGATGCTGATGGTAAGCCCTGCCGGTACAAAGCTCGCCTCGTGGCGCGCGGCTTCAATCAGGTTTGCGGCGTCAACTACAGCGATGCTTTTGCTCCTGTGGCAAAATACTTCTCGATTCGGGTTATCATGGCTCTCATTGCCAGTCAGGGCTGGCACCTCCATCAGATGGATGTCAAGTCTGCTTTTCTCAATGGTGATCTTGAGGAGGTGGTCTTCATGCAGCAGCCTGAGGGTTTTACACAGCCGGGGGAGGAAAATCTGGTATGTCGGCTGCACAAAGCCCTCTACGGCCTCAAGCAGGCACCACGGCAGTGGAACAAGAAGATCCATTATTTCTTTATCCAACACCAACTGCAGCAACTGCACTCTGATCACTCTGTTTACTGCAATGGCCAGTTTGGTGTCATTATCTACGTGGACGACCTTATCTTGTTTGGCAGTGCCATGGCCGAAATCACCGCTTTCAAGACTGCCCTCTCCACGACCTTCGAAATGACAGACATGGGCCCGCTGACATTTTATCTTGGCATTCAGGTCTGCCAGGACCCGGCTAACATTACTCTTTCGCAGGACTCCTACGTCAAGCGCATGCCGTCCAAGTTTGATCTTGCTGAGCCACGACCCACCGCGACACCACTACAGCTGGATCACGGTCTTACAAATGTGGTGACCACTGACATGCTGGTGGATGCACATGATGCTCGACAATATCCCAGCATCGTGGGCTCCCTCATGTACGCTTCTGTGGGCACAAGACCTGATCTTTCCTATGCTGTTGGCTTGCTCAGTCAAGGATGCAAAGCACCAACCAAGGCGCATGTACTGCAAGCCAAACGATGCATCAAGTACCTCCGCTGCTCGTCGGCCATGAAGATTCGCTACACGGCAGGCTCGCATGTGACACTCACAGGCTACTGCGACTCGGACCTATCTGGCGACAAAACCACTAGCAAGTCCACTTCAGGCTAAATCTTTTTACTTGCAGGAGGACCAGTCAGCTGGAGATCTAAGAAGCAGTCAGTTGTGGCGTTGTCATCCACAGAAGCCAAGTACATTGCGGCAAGCAAGGCTACACAATGTTGAAATAGTGTGCACCTTGTCCACTGCCTACCTGGCTAGCTACACATACAGACAAGGCATGCACTGCTCTATGGAGTATGTCCCCTTGGTCTGTTCTGAGATGGGCCAGGAATGCACTGCCCATAATGGGTATGTCACCTGTGGCTCATCACAGGAACCATACCTTTTTGGCTTGGTTGATTAGGCACCGGAGTCTCAAACCAGAGGTCGCCGGTTCAAACCCCGCGACGGCCGCAATTTTCTTTGTGGCCAAAACTGGGACAGGAAGCTTCTAGGAACCTTACTAGAGCCTGCCTTGAGGATGACACTTGGCGGTCTAAGGACACGCCAAGTAGGAATGTAGGATGAGGTTGGCTCCAGTGGAGCCACTACAAGCAGAAGCTTTAGCAAAGCTCTGCAAGTATAAAAGCCTATACCTTGCATGCATCCATTTACAGTTCTTGCCTTTGAGACTCCTCACAGAGTGTCCAACCAAAGGTAGACACTAAAGACCAACATGCGGACTTCGTGAGGTTGCAAACCAAACGAACCTAAAGTGTGGATCCCTCGTTCGAGGGTGATATGTTATCTTGGATGCAATACCAAGAGCGGTTGGCGGCCTCCCATGTCGGGACCCATTTTCTAGACCGTTGCTATCCGGCGCATTGACAAAGGGTTATGGGCCCACACTTCTGGTTCTAAGGCACGCTTCCAAGACTGACTAGCGCGTGGTCTTGCAGAGCGCACAGGTACAACAGGGACACGACCATCGGACGGCTCCATCTGCTCCATCGGCTCCATCGGCTTCTTCAGGTAGGGTGCGCGCACATGGCGGACTAGGGGACAAGGAATCGCTCAGTCCATGTTGGACAAGACCCTCGAGCCCCAACGGGATTAAGCTCTACCCCTTTTTAGAAGGTGGTACGACCCCGAGTCCGTTCTCTCACGACGGCACCATCGCCTTAGGCGATCATCGGCGGGAGAGGTATGCAACGGAACCAACTGCACCTTTGACAACGGTCGCAGTCAGCAGCCTCATCAGCCTCATCGGCCTCAACGAAGCAGAGTAGTAGCGAAGCAGAAAAGACGAGCAACCGCAAGAAATGGCGGATCCGACTCCAGCCCGCCTTGAGGCGGGTATGTCCAAATTCACGGGGACAGGTTTTCCCTTGTGGAAATGGCAGTTTGAGATTGTTATGAACGTGCGTGGCTACCTTGACATCCTAAAAGGGACCGAGATAGCACCAGCCGATACGACCGTGACGACGCATGCGGCTGACCTTGCAGCATGGACGATGAAGAACAACATGGCTCTCGCCATTCTTGTGACGTCCATCAACGAGACTCAACACTCCCACATCACAGGATGCACGTTGGCTGCCGAGGCCTACGCAAAACTCGCACGCGTGCATCAATCGAATGCCCTAGCAAACCGACTCTTCATCTTCCAACGGTTGATGTCGATGAGGGTGAACGAAGGAGAATCGATACCCGCATTCATGCAGTTGTTCGACAGCGTGCTGCAAGAGGTCCAGCAAATGGAATGGAATCTAGACTCCAACATGCGTGCCATGATCCTTCTAATGGCGCTGCCGGAAAGCTGGGGGTCCTTGATCACCGTATTTGGCGGTTGGAAGGAGGCAGATCTGACGTACGAGGCTGTCGCCGAACACGTCCGCAACGAGTCCATGCGACGCAGTGGCGCTGAGGCAAACATCTCAGCCTATGCCTCTCACTTCGGTGGACAAAGTGCAAACTCTCACTCTAGTCAAGGCAACAGCGGAAGCGGTGGCGGTGGAGGGAAAGGCAATGGTGGCGGGAAGAGTTCCAAGAAGCCCGGCAACTGTCACAACTGTGGCAAGGCTGGGCACTGGGCTAGGGACTGTCGTAGTCCGAAGAGAGAAGGCGGGAACAAAGGTGGAAAGGAGAAGAAGGAGCTCACCAACATGATGGCTAGGGGGCTGCCCATGAAGGGCGCAGCGATCCTTAGGCCCGGGGCATTCGCCCTTGACTCGGGCACCAACCACCACTCATCAAAAGAGAAGAGTGGATTTGTCTCCATAGCCGAATGTGTCATGCGCATCAAGTGTGCAAACGGTGGCGTCGTCCAAGCCATGGGGGAAGGGGACAAGGTGATCACGTTCAACGTGAATGGTGCGGAGAAGGCAGTCAACCTTCAAAAGGTGGTGTACATGCCCTCCTTCGCAGCCAACTTGCTGTCCGTCTCACAAATCACCGACAACAACATGACAGTGGTGTTCACCAACAAGGAAACGGTGGCCCTAAAAAACGAGGACATCCAGATTTTGTACACCAAAGACGACCTCATGCTTCAAGTTCCAAGAGTTGACGGCCTCTACGTGCTTCAAACCAAAGTCACCAAGGCGTTGGATGAGGGACTCACATGTACCACCAAGACAGTGGCACCGAAGCCAAAGGATGCACCACTGTCGACCGCTGCGGCCGCCACATCAACCAAGGACACAAATGCGGAGCTGTGGCACCGGCGATTTGGCCACGTGGCCAATAGCACGCTGCAAAAGATGCAAGAGCAAGAGGTAGTCCGCGGAATGGAAGGGTGTACTATGAAGCATGGCAAAGGGTGTACATTGTGTGAACCATGCCTCCAAGTGAAGGCAAAGAAGAAGCCGTTTGGGAGAGGAGGTCAACGAGCGGAGCACGTCTTGGAACTGATACACAGTGACGTGTGTGGACCCTTCCGCACACCGTCTAACAGAGGAAGCAAGTACTTCTTGACCTTCATTGACGACCACAGCCGCAAGTTGTGGATCTACTTCCTCAAAACAAAGGGAGAGGTCAAGAAGAATCTCCTCGAGTTCGTCGCCATGGTGGAGCGGCAAACGTCCAAGAAGGTGAAGGCGCTCCGAAGTGACAACGGGGGTGAGTATGAGGCATGCAAGCCTTGGCTCAAGCATCATGGCATCCGCCACGAGCAAACCACCCCTTACAACCCCCAAAGCAACGGCGTTGCCGAGAGGATGAACCAGACCCTACTAGGCATGGTGCGAAGCATGCTCTTCGACGCCAACCTCCCACCTCAGTTTTTGGGCTAATGCAACAACAACGGCTTGCTACCTCTTGAACCTCACACCAGCGAGCGCCTTGCGGAAGCGTGGAAAGGAGCAGGACAAGCAGTTGAAGACCCCACAGGAAGCATGGTCGGGAAAGAAACCCAACACATCTCATCTGAAGGTGTTCGGGTAAACTGCATGGGTGAAGATCCAGTCGGGAGAAGGTGGAGGCAAGCTCGATGCACGCTCCAAGAAGTGCATCATGGTTGGGTACGACACGTCACACAAAGCCTATCGGCTTTGGGACCAGGCAGTAGGCAAGCTCGTGAGGAGCCGCGACGTCGTGTTCAACAAACGCACCCTTGGAAAGGGAGAGCTGCTGGACCCGACCCTCACTCCCAAAGCGGGAGAGTGGATAGTGTTGCTTGAGTCCAGAGACCAAGCACCCGACAACTGGCTCGCCTTGCCAGCAGGTGGTGGGAATGGGAGAGTGGCTGCAGAGGACGATGCAGCATCCGACATGGACGCGGATACCGAGGTGTCCGAGGCTTCCGAGTCTGACTTGGAGTCTGACGACTCTTCTGACGACAACGACGACGACAAACCACCACCTGTGGAAGCACCAGCACCAAAGCAAGAAGCGGCACCACTACCCCGGCGCAGTTTGCGACCAAAGAGAGCACCTTTGCGGTATGAGGATGATTGGACCGGCCTTAGCTGGTCGTGCATGGCTCAGGGAGAGCCATCCATAGTGGCGGAGGCCATGAATGGCCCAGATGCGGCCAAGTGGAAGGAGGCAGTGGATAGCAAGCTCGCATCCATTGCCGAGAACGGCACGTGGGTGCAGGTGGATAGACCCGACAAGGCCCACGTGGTGGGATCCAAGTGGGTCCTCCGAGTGAAGAAAAAGCAAGACGGCAACATCAACAAGTTCAAGGCAAGGGTAGTGGCTAAGGGGTTCTCTCAACGCCTGGGCTCCGAGTACGATGAGACGTTCGCGCCCGTCGTGACCTTTGCCTCCATCCGTTCTCTCCTTGGCATTGCTGTCGCAAAGAACTTGCAGATACACCAGATGGACGTCAGGACAGCTTTCCTTTATGGGAAGCTTGACAAGGAAGTGCTGATGGAGGTGCCCGAAGGAGTCGAAGCTCCCAAGGGCAAGGTGTGCAAGTTGGTGAAAGCGGTCTACGGGCTGAAACAGGCCCCAAGGATGTGGTACAAAGAGATGGACGGTTTCATGACCGGCCTCTCCTTCGCGCATTGCCAGAATGACCCGAGCATGTACGTGCGCGATGATGGGAGAAGGCTGATGCTGGTTGCGCTGTACGTGGATGATCTGATCATCTGCTCGTCTTCGGTCGAGCTGCTGGATGGGCTAAAGTCTGACCTCAGCAAAAGGTTCAAGATGAATGACATGGGTCCTCTCGAGTACTACCTCGGGATTGCCATCCACCGCAACCGAGTAGCAGGCACCATCGAACTCAACCAAACCAAATACATTGGTGAGGTGCTGAAGCGCTACCACATGGAAGACTGCAAACCTGTCAACACCCCAATGACGACCGACACAAAGCTGAAGGCCTCCATGTCGCCAAGAAACGAAGCAGAACAAAGGGAGATGCAAGACATCCCCTACCAGTCCGCCGTGGGTAGCATTATGTACGCCATGGTAGGGACTCGTCCGGACATCTGCTATGCTGTGGGACAAGTGAGCAGATTCGTGGCCAACCCTGGGCCACAACATTGGCAGGCAGTCAAGCGCATCTTGCGCTACCTGCAAAAGACACGTCACATGGGCCTCGTCCTTGGAGGCCAAGAAGGAATGGACCCCCTTCGTCTGAAATGCTACACCGACGCTGACTGGGNATGATGGGAGAGGGCTGATGCTGGTTGCGCTGTACGTGGATGATCTGATCATCTGCTCGTCTTCGGTCGAGCTGCTGGATGGGCTGAAGTCTGACCTCAGCAAAAGGTTCAAGATGAAGGACATGGGTCCTCTCGAGTACTACCTTGGGATTGCCATCCACTGCAACCGAGTAGCAGGCACCATCGAACTCAACCAAACCAAATACATTGGTGAGGTGCTGAAGCGCTACCACATGGAAGACTGCAAACCTGTCAGCACCCCAATGACGACCGACACAAAGCTGAAGGCCTCCATGTCGCCAAGCAACGAAGCAGAACAAAGGGAGATGCAAGACATCCCCTACCAGTCCGCCGTGGGTAGCACTATGTTCGCCATGGTAGGGACTCATCCGGACATCTGCTATGCTGTGGGACAAGTGAGCAGATTTGTGGCCAACCCTGGGCCACAACATTGGCAGGCAATCAAGCGCATCTTGCGCTACCTGCAGAAGACATGTCACATGGGCCTCGTCCTTGGAAGCCAAGAAGGAACGGACCCCCTTTGTCTGAAATGCTACACCGACGCTGACTGGGGAGGAAATCTCGACGACAGGAAATCCACCGCTGGATACGTGTGTATCTTGAATGGTGCTGCCATCTCATGGGCCAGCAGGAAGCAGGATTGTGTTTTTGTGTCCACGGCTGAGGCAGAGTACGTTGCTTTGTCTGAGGTGTGCAAGGAGACTCAATGGCTCCGCAGCCTGCTTGGCGAAATGACAGTGCCACAGAAAGACTCCACGATCGTACACGTGGACAACATGAGCACCATCTCGATGGCTGAAGACGAGATCATCTCTTGGCGAACGAAGCACATCGACATACATTACCACTACTCACGTGACCTGGTCATGAAGAACGTGGTGGACTTGCAGCACTTCGGAACAAAGAGCATGCTTGCTGACTGCATGACCAAGCCGCTGGACAGCAACTTGCATTATGCAGGCATTCGTGGATTCGGCATGAGGAGTGCGGCAGAGGAAGGGTGAGCTCCAAGGCATTGATGAAGCCGAGCAAGGGACAGATGGACAGAGGTGCAAGGGAGAGATTTGTTGAAATAGTGTGCACCTTGTCCACTGCCTAGCTGGCTAGCTACACATACAGACAAGGCATGCACTGCTCTATGGAGTATGTCCCCTTGGTCTGTTCTGAGATGGGCCAGGAATGCACTGCCCATAATGGGTATGTCCCCTGTGGCTCATCATAGGAACCATACCTTTTTGGCTTGGTTGATTAGGCACCGGAGTCTCAAACCAGAGGTCGCGGGTTCAAACCCCGCGACGGCCGCAATTTTCTTTGTGGCCAAAACTGGGACAGGAAGCTTCTAGGAAGCTTACTAGAGCCTGCCTTGAGGATGACACTTGGCGGTCTAAGGACGCGCCAAGTAGGAATGTAGGATGAGGTTGGCTCCAGTGGAGCCACTACAAGCAGAAGCTTTAGCAAAGCTCTGCAAGTATAAAAGCCTGTACCTTGCATGCATCCATTTACAGTTCTTGCCTTTGAGACTCCTCACAGAGTGTCCAACCAAAGGTAGACACTAAAGACCAACATGCGGACTTCGTGAGGTTGCAAACCAAACGAACCTAAAGTGTGGATCCCTCGTTCGAGGGTGATATGTTATCTTGGTTGCAATACCAAGAGCGGTTGGCGGCCTCCCATGTCGGGACCCGTTTTCTAGACCGTTGCTATCCGGCGCATTGACAAAGGGTTATGGGCCCACACTTCTGGTTCTAAGGCACGCTTCCAAGACCGACTAGCGCGTGGTCTTGCAGGGCGCACAGGTACAACAGG
>SZWC01009300.1:13420-55360 GCA_023375785.1 Penium margaritaceum | reverse complement strand
GAGAGAGAGAGAGAGAGGTGAGAGATTCATTTTCCTTTCAACGAAGTCAAGACAGTCAATGGGACAAGGAGAAGGGAAGGTAGAGGGAGAGAGACCAACAGCAGGTTGAAGACAAAGCATGCTGCAAATGATATCAGTGTGGACATGACCAAGGTGATACCCTAGTGATTATTAAATTCTATTTTTCAGAATTTACTAATTTTGTGATTGTTAAATTCGTTCAAAAAAATTCCGGGTACAATTATTCTGGTGATTGGTTTCAATTCCTCGAAACATACTCCCCGCTCGTTAAAATCGGTGACGTGCCGGGGCATGTCCTCCGCGCAGGCGAATATTGGAATTTTGAATTCAAAAACTCGCACGCGGAGCAGCGGATGGGGTCGTGTCGCGCTGACACGACTACATCTGACTCGTTCTGACAGCCGCACGCCATGACTGGCGCTTGGCTGTCAGGTTCGCAAGGGCATCCGTGACAATGAGAGGAAAAAAATACATCGTCGAGCGTGAACACGATGGGCTGCTTAAAATTGACCATGCCTCCTCACAACAACAAATACAAAAACAAGACTAGGATGTGAACAGGCACCAACATTTGCTTTTTAAATTCGATGAAGAGATCCTAATATATTTGGTGATTCGAATGAATTCGGTGAAAAAACAAATTCGTTCAAATCCGACCAACCTAAAATCAATTAATATCAAATTAATCGATCAGTAGGGTAATGCAAGAAGTTGACAAGGTCAGGTGAGAGAGAGGGTGTAGCATGAGGGAGAGCGGAGCTAGTTGCAGGGGTAGAGGAGGCGTGCAAGTGCACATGATACAGCTCACCACACTTCACGCCACGTACGGCAGCACAACCAGACGGACAAAGAAAAACACTTCCAACACCATGACTAATAGTGAATTGCATACATTGATCGTCCAGAGATGGCACGGACAGTAGGCTGAGCTCCCAAAAAGACACGTATAGAATACTAGGCAAGTACAAGACACCAGTGGGACCAGTGAAGTGCATGACGCCAATACCGTGAATGGGGAGCAGCTGACCAGACCGAGTACGAACCAAGCGACCAGTACCAACGGAGCCTAAAGAAAAAGAAAAAGAATGGAAAGGCATCATGTGGTGCATCGCCCCGCAGTCAAGGATCCAAAAGCCACTAGAGAAACGCACAGAGGGCAGAACACCGGAGGTTGTGACAGTGCCAACGTAGGACACAAACAAGACAGACGGAACACACACACACACACACACACACACACACACACAGAGAGAGAGAGAGAGAGAGAGAGAGAGAGAGAGAGAGAGAGAGAGAGAGAGAGAAAGGTGTTAGCTTCTAAGCTAACCACCTCTGGCAGAGAAGCCACAAAACCGAAAAAGCTCACAAAGTTTTTTAGGCCTTCTTTCTTTGTTGACATGTGTCATGCACCCCAAACTTAATCAGGCATACACTTCACCTTCAAGAGTACTAACGCCTTAGCATTACGTCTCAAGAAGAGCTCAAGTCGTCAATACGCAAGAGAGCATCAAGCAAGGGTTAATTGATCAGCATGCAAGACAAGCCCATTTATAGCTGTATGTCCAGTCCCAGAACTCAAAAGCACATTCCTGGGAAGTGGCCTGAACCAGCCACATCACCAATAGACTTGCACTGTGGGCTTGACACATAAACATCCTAGTGTCAAGGTGACAGACCAACCATGTAGCATCCAAGAAGCTACAGACTTTCTTTCTTAGAAGCTTCCACAACAAACAAGATGTGCATGGGGCCAGGATCGAACTCATGACCTCTCACTTGGCCAAATCAACAAAATGGCCAAGGCAACCACTCACCCACATGGTGTACTCACAGGTCATATCTCACAAGAGACAGAGCATAGGTGAGTCACACTACAACGGATCTAGGGGTCATACCTCCACAAGGGGCAGAGCATTCCTGATCCGTCATACAACACTGAACAAGGGGCAAAATATTCAACAAATCTCTCCCTTGCACCTTGCGTCAGGGACCATCATCATTCGTCATCACTTGCATTGACCATGCCGATACCTTGTCTGCCCGCCTGGTGGAGATCCTTGTCCAGTGGCTTTGTGAGCGTGTCAGCCTGGTTGAGCTTGGTACCGACATACTCGAGCTCCACTGTCTGCTTGTAGACCAAGCCTCGAGCGTAGTGGTAGCGGATCTCAATGTGCTTTGTGCGCCTGGACAGGACGGGATTCATTGACATGTCAATGGCGCTCATGTTGTCAATCTTGATGACCGTCACCGTTACCAGTGGTACCTTCATCTCAGATAGCAAGCTTTGTAGCCACTGCATCTCTTTCCACACCTCATCCAAGGCAATGTACTCAGCTTCAGCTGATGACAGAGAGACACATTCTTGCTTGCGACTTGCCCAACTGACTGCACCTCCATTCAACATACACACAAAGCCGGAGGTAGATATTTTGTCATCGATGTTCCCTTCCCAATCAGCATCAGTGTAGCACATGAGACGGAGTGATGCGGATCTAGCGATGCCTCCAAACTGGAGCCCCACGTGCCGCGTCCCCTGAAGGTAGCGCATGATGCGCCTCACGGCCTGCCAGTGAAGTGGACCGGGATTGGCCACAAACCGGCTCACCTGCCCAACAGCATGCGCTATATCTGGTCGGGTGGCGACCATGGTATACATCAGACTGCCCACTGCAGACTGATCTGGGATGCCCAGCATGTCAGTTTTCTCTGCTTCGTTGGATGGGGACATGGAGGTGGAGAGTTTGCACTCCGAGCTCATGGGTGTGCTGGCGGGTTTGCAACCTGCCATGTCGTATCGTTTGAGGATGGAGTCGATGTGTTTTTTCTGGTTCGGGCTGATGGTACCTGCTGCTATCTTGCGCTTGATGGCAATTCCAAGATAGAAGTCAAGAGGACCCATGTCCTTCAACTCGAATATGCTACTCAGCTGCCCCTTGAGATCGTCTAGCAGCTGCGTCAAAGAGGAGCATAGAATCAGGTCATCAACGTACAAGGCGACCAACATAGTCCCTTTGTCACTCTCATGCACGTACATGCTTGGGTCATTTTCGCAGTGCATGAAGGACTCCTTGGCCATAAACGTGTCCATCTCCTGGTACCAAAGTCTTGGCACTTGTTTTAGCCCATAGAGTGCCTTCACCAATCTGCACACCTTGCCCTCAGGAGCATCAACCCCATCCGGAATCTCCATCAATACCTCCTTGTCAATTTTGCCGTAAAGGAAGGTTGTCTTGACATCCATCTGGTAGACCTCCATGTTCTCGGCAGGAGCAATGGCGACCATTGATCGGATGGAGGCAAACGTCACAACTGGAGCAAAGATCTCATCGCACTCTGTGCCAGGCCGTTGGGAGAACCCCTTTGCTACCACCCGTGCCTTGTACTTGTCTATCTTACCATCCTGTTTCCATTTTACTTTCAGCACCCACTTGGACTGCACAACGTGAGCCCCGGCAGGTCTTTCCACCAGCACCCATGTCCCATTCTCTTCAATGGAGCTGAGTTCACTCTGGATTGCTTCGTCCCACTCTGCTTTGTCAGGCCAAGTGAGTGCCTCTGCGACAGACGTTGGCTCCTCTTGAACCAAGAATGTATAGTTGAAGCCTGTCCATTCACCCCTATCTGCGTCGTAATGTTGCCAAGGTTCTTTGAGGCGTGAACTGCTCCTTGAACCTGCTGGCTGGTGCTATTGATGTGGAGGCTGGAGGTCTGGTTCGTCGTTGATGATGGGAGAGGCATCCTCCTCATGTTCCGGAGGATCGGATACGTTGGAATCAGAGTCTGATTCCTCCGAGTCATCTTCATGAGCTCCTCTCCCTATTCTAGCACCTATCCCATGCCATTGTGCTGGTGCTTCGTCTCCCTCTTCAAGGAGAGTGAGCCACTCTCCCTGTTTTGGATCGTTCTCGAGTTCGAGATGCTCTCCCTTAGAGACGTTCCGTGGAAATCCACGTCTTTGCTGCGGATGACCTTCTTGGCTCCTTGGTCCCACAGTCAATAAGCTTTGTGGGCGGTGTCATAGCCGATGAAAATGCACTTTCGTGCTCTTGCATCAAGCTTTCCAGGGCCCCCACCGGCCTGGACCTTGGCAAACCCAGTGCAACCGAACACCTTGAGATGGGAGGCGTCCGGCTTCCTGCCTGACCATACTTCTCGAGGCTTCTTCAACTGCTGTGTCTGCTTCTTCTTACCTCTCCTTCGTAGAGCTTCTCCAGGTGTGAGGTTCACAAGGTGGGTAGCCGTACGTGCTGCTTCAGCCCAGAACCTAGGAGGAAGCTTGGCGTCAAGGAGCATGTACCTTATCATACCTAGGAGCGTCTGGTTCATCCTCTTTGCTACTTCGTTGCTTTGAGGTGAGTAGGGCGTAGTTTTCTGGTGTTCAATGCCCTGTGTCTTGAGCCACTCCCTGCAAGCTTCGTACTCTCCCCCGCTGTCTGTCCTGAATGCCTTCACCTTCTTTCCACTCCGTCGCTCAACCATAGCGACAAAGGCCTGCAGATTCTCCTTCACCTCACTTTTCTTTTTGAGAAAGTATATCCAGACTTTGTGGCTGTTATCGTCGATGCATGTGAGGTAATACCTTCTGCCTCCATTTAACGGTATACAAAAGCGACCACATACGTCAGAGTGGACGAGATCAAGAGATGTGAGAGCACGCGTGCCATTGCGCTTGAAGGGTTTCCTTTTTGCCTTGTCTTGAAGGCATGGCTCAAACATGATCTCCGCTCCCTCCACCTCATCACCTAGCTCCATCCCACGCACTAGCTCCTGCTTTCCCATGAGCTCCAATGTGCGATGAGCCACATGCCCAAAGTGCCTGTACCGCAGGTTCTCAGAGGATGTGCACAGGCTAGAATGAACAGCCCCGATGGCTGCATTTGCTTGCGGTTTTGTTGCCAAATCATCTGCTGTCACTGCTTCCGCTACTCCAACATGTCCTTCCCCATCTGAGTCTGCATCACTGCTCTCCTCATCGTCACTCTGCACCAAAGATTCAGCCGTTGAAGTTGTTGTTTTGGTCTGCAAGACGTAGAGTCCATCAACGCGAGGAACTTGTGCGACAACCTTCTTGGCAGAGTAGGAGATGTTTTGTATCCTTGGTAGGAACTATCACCCCTTCCTTCTCTGTAAAGACCACTGTCATGCCATGGTCAGTTTTCTTAGAGACGGAGAGCAGGTTGGCTGTGAAGGAGAGCAAATAGATCACCCCCTCTATCTTGAGGTTGGAATCTCCACCGTTGACACCCACTGTGACCAGCTTGTCACCAATCCCCTCAGCTGCCTCAACCTTGCCGTTGGCGACTCTGAAGTTCTTGTTCCATGGAGCAAGAGAGATGAAGTCTCTCTTCTCGTAAGTTGTGTGCTCGTTTATGCCCGAGTCAAGGCCATAGGCTCCTTGCCTGAGTATCGCCCTCCCTTTGTTGGAGGCACACTCGGCCATCAAGCTTGTGGGATCCTTCCCACCATTTCCCCCTCGCCATTCATCCCCGTCTCCTCCCTCTCTCTTGGATGCACGGCACTCTCGAGCGTAGTGTCCAGCCTTGCCACAGTTGTTGCAGTTTCCTTGGTGCTTTGCACCCCTTCCACTGTTGCTAGTGCTATTGTTTCCCTTATACCCAGAGGAGGAGGTATTCCGGAAGGTGCCGCTGCTTTGTGAGGCAAAGGCAGACATGTTTGCTTCACTACTGCTACGACTCATGGCTTCATTCCGCACATACTCCAAGACGGTGGTGTAGGATACTAGATCTTCAGTCCACCCTCCAATCACCGTTATCATGGGGCCCCTAATTTCCGGCAGCGTCATCAGAAAAATCATGGCCTGCATGTCGGATTTCAGGTCCCACCCAATGCCGTTGGCTTGTTGCAAGAGCGTCTCAAACTTCTGCATAATGGCGGAGACATCCTCCCCTTCACCAAGCCTCATGTTGATGAGGTTTTGTAGAATGAAGAGACGGTTGGCAATTGAGGAGGACTGAAACACCTTGCCGAGTTTGGCGTATGCCGCGACTGCCACTGTACAACCATTGATGTGTGAAAGGACAGAGGGTTGTATGGAAACCACAAGAATGGCGAGAGCCTTCTTGTTGAGCTTGACCCATGCCACAAGATCAGCACTCTCCTCCTTTGGTGTTGGGATAGTTCTGTCAAAATATCCTAGCAGGTCTTTGTCATCCATGATGATCTCAAACGGCCACTTCCAGAGTGCAAACCCCTCTCCATCAAACTTGAGGATGGGCGAATGATTCCCTGGTTCCCCTGTCCCTGCCATCCCTACAACTACAACTCCTACAGCTGCTGCACCTGTTGTTGATGCCGATGAACCTGTGTTTAAGGCCGCTGTAGGCTGTTGGTGAAAAGAGGAAACAGCTTCCCCTGTTCACGTTGGCCGTTTCAAGCAGATGTAGGCTGATGCAGGCTGATGTAGGCTGATGTCAGCTCCTAAGGTAGAAAGGTGCAGATGTGTTGTATTCCCCTCCTGCTGATTTTGCCCTGCAAACAGAGAAGTTGGGTGAGAGCGAAGGCGCTCTCACTGCTTGTGACCTTAGCGGTTGCGTGCGTGAAACTTCCTGAACCAGAGGAGTGGGCCCATAACCCTTTGTTAGCTACTGAGCTAACCACCTCTGGCAAAGAAGCCGTGAAATCGAAAACGCTCACAAAGGTTTTTAGGCCTTCTTCCTTTGTTGACATGTGTCATGCACCCCAAACTTAATCAGATATACACTTCACCTTCAAGAGAACTAACGTCTTAGCATTACATCTCAAGAAGAGCTCAAGTCGTCAATACGCAAGAGAGCATCAAGCAAGGGTTGATTGATCAACAAACAAGACAAGTTCTTTTATAGCTGTTTGTCCAGTCCTAGAACTCAAAAGCACATTCCTTGGAAGTCGCTTGAACCAGCCACGTCACCAATAGACTTGCACTGTGGGCTTGACACATAAACATCCTAGTGTCAAGGTGAAAGACCAACCATGTAGCGTCCAAGAAGCTACGGACTTTCTTTCTTGGAAGCTTCCACAGCAAACAAGATGTGCATGGGGCCAGGATTGAACTCATGACCTCTCACTTGGCCAAATCAACAAAATTGCCAAGGCAACCACTCACCCACATGGTGTACTCACAGGTCATATCTCACAAGAGACAGAGCATAGGTGAGTCATACTACAATGGATCTAGGGGTCATACCTCCACAAGGGGCAGAGCGTTCCTGATCCATCATACAACACTGAACAAGGGGCAAAAACATTCAACACAAGGAAGGAAGACAGACTGCCACTGCTCAGTCCACTGGACAGAACCACACAAAGTGCCCAAAACATGACCGGAAGGGTCCCCACATAGGACACTGTCAGTCTGACAAGCACGATCTATTGTCAATGGTGCAACACTCTCACCAGCCTGATTGCAAAGGCAAACAAGCTGAAGGAGGGATTGCTCAAGTTGGCGCTCCTGGTCACCACTGTCACCATCATCGGATGCTGGTAAGGTCGGAGTGGACGTGCCAGAGGAAGGAAGAAACCACGTTGGTACTGTGTAGGTAGTGGATGAGGGTCCAGCATACCGTACTGATGGATACATTCGCTCAAAATGTCTAGTCCAATTTAGTGTTTTCTATTTTCTCCTTTTTTTTTACGCTTCGGGGAGTTTTCTGGTGCCTGTTCAATGGGGCAGTTCAAGAAAGAGAGGTTCTCTATTCTTGCCCACTGTTCAGGTCCAGAGGCTCATCGGAATGTGGAACTTTGAACAGGCACAGTCCAAAGTTCCGAACTCTGAATACGGCTGCACACGATCCGCTCCACGCAGAGGCATGAAGCAGATCACGCCCAGTCATAGGATTTTCCTTGCCCATCTCCCACGCGGATTTGTGTCGCATAGGAGATGAGTAGGGAAGGTCGAGACGTCCATGAAGCTTTTTTTTTCTGAAGTGAGTTTGTCCTTTTTCGTGGCTGAACCCAGATTTTTGCATACTTACATGAGCAATGATTTGGACCAAAAAAATATGTACAAGATTAATACCAGATGTGTCTCGCTCAAAACAACCACAATTGTTTATTGAACAGATGGGAGAAAGAAAAAAGATATTTTGAATGAGTTTTCCCATCATTATGGTGCGTAGGCACACCATAGGGAGGAGGCCAACCACAGGAGTAAGGGCCAGGCGATGGAGGAGAGCACACCATAGCAGTGGAGTGGGCCTGGACGAAGACAGGGGAAAATGAGCGGGAAGTGGCACCTGAGCTGGAAGTCGAGGATGCAAAGGAAGAGTCAGAGGCATGAGCCCCCTAAGCGTGCATTGCCCAGGTGAGACAAAGATCATCCGGGGGAGTGGGGCATGTACGAGTAGACTGCTCAATGGAGCTAAAGCTCCTGCACACTACAGCATTGGGGACATGTGATGAGGGAATTGTTGCGATTCTAATGGGACAGATCTCACTTGAAATGATACAGCTTCCAGGAAGCTATGCCTAGGTTTACATGGCGGCCATGGCCGTTGCCATACTTACAAAGCTACAAGAGAGGGGAGTTAGGTTCCTACGGGTGAGCCTCGCTAACCAAGCTCACCCATCGGGCCGGTGAGTGAAGCTCGCCGGTGCTCATTTCAAGATCGAGGACATATGGTCACTCGAGACCTAAAACACAACACAAGGCCAGTTCCAAGTTACAGGTTCATCTATGCCAGTCAAGACTAACAGCATGTCACGTCTAAGACTAATCTAGGTCATCTAATGAGAGAGATCTAACACAAAAGGAGAACAGATCAGAGTAGAGCTGGGGTGCTGTTGTCAGGAGTTAAGCGAGCACATGGGGAGCATGCAAGGATATTGCTAGTCCACTAGTGATGCATACGCTCACTGTGCGACGCATTCACACTCTGACTCAGCAGGCTCTGCACAATCATGGAGACAATGAAGAGGGAACATGTACACGAGAGAATTAGCACGCCCCCTTGGACGTGAGTATGGAAGATGTGCAACCAAGATGTCGGAGTTGGGAGCGGAGGGAGGTGGAAGGATGAGCTTTGGTGAGGGATTCAGCAAGTTGATGGTCTCCCTGGATGGAGCAAACTTTCACAGCACTTGCTTCAATCGCTTCTCAGACAAATTGATATTCTACGCTGATATGATTTGTGTGTGGGTGCAATGCGGTGCGCTGCGGAGTTATCATAGTGAAGGGACACTGCCGACACATGCAAACCCAATTCCTCCAACAACCGCCCCATCCAGATCCCCCCACCGGCTGCTTCACCCAGTGCCATATACTCTACCTCGGCCACGCTGCGAGCCACACATGACTGTTATGCACTGCGCCACAAGACAACTGTTCCCCACACGTGAAACACATACCCGCCCCAAATGCATGCCCGTCTATCACGTGTGTATTCACTGTCACTGTACCCATCTAGCAGCGGATTTGATTTTGGGACAAAAACAAGGCCAGAGCCGGCAGTGCCCAGCACGTAGCAAAGCAATATCAGCACGGCTTTATGATGCGTGCTGCATGGCTGCTGAAAAAACTTAGCCGAGACACTAACAACACATGTGCCGTCAAGATGTGTCATGGATGCCAGATATGATAGACTTCAGTGATCTGTCTGTACAATGTGGGATCTCATTCTGGTCGGTAGTCTGTATTATGTGCGTCAAGGAGGTGCGCGTAGACATTGGGACTCATGGGAGAGTAGTAACGAGGCAAGTGCTGGGCGACATACTGGAAACGTGTGGTAAAGTGTGAAAGAAACCATCCCTCATGCAGAGTGAGTGTTTGAGCGGTTCTATTTCTGGTAATGGTCATGCCCAAGAAGTTGTGTATCTCGCCCTTGGTCATGCTATAATGTTGAGTGAGGAGTGACTTGGTCTCTGCGATGAGCGGGAGTGAGGGAGAAAGGATACGCAGGTCGTCCACATAGACAAATGGTGCAATTGGAACATTGTCCTCCCAGCGCAGAAAGAGGAATGGGTCACTCTGTGTGAACCCATCCAAATCAAGAGTCTGGTTGGTCTCCTTGTTCCAACACTGGGGTGCTTTCTTCAGCCCATGTAGGGCCTTCAACAGCAGCCACACACAATAAGTTCCATCTTCGAACCCTTCTGGTTGCTTGATGTACACCTCTTCCTCAAGTTGGCCATTAAGGAAGGCATTTTTCACATCCATTTGGTGAATTTCCCAATCTTCATGCACAGCGACTCCAAGCAACTCTCGGCCTCCACAAGAGCATAGGTGTCAGTGAAGTCTTGACCCGGCACTTGGTGGGACCCCTTAGCCACCAGTTTTGTTTTTAAGTTGTCAATCAGGCCGGCCAGATTCCTTTTCAGCTTGAACACCCATTTCACATCAATGGCTTTCTGACCGGGTGGTAAGGGAACCACTTCAAATATTCCATGCTCTATTAGGGCATTCATCTCAGCTGCCATAGCCTTTTCCCATTCGGCGCCGTTAAAGTGCCCCCTAGCCTTAACGAGCATCTGCGGTTCCACCTGTGCAGGATCTATCTCGGTGGGACCGACTACGTGGAAAAACTGTGTGTAGATCACCCGCCGGAGATCCCACAGGGAGCGTCGTACACGCTCTGGTGACAGTGTCGCAGTATTTTCTGTGTGACCAGTTGGGTTCTGAGGTGACAACCCTGCTGGTGAATGTGGTGCACTTAATTCTGTGCTAGTGAGATCCGTAGGGGTTAGGAGGTTGGTGGGAATGGGATCCCTGTGCTCCTCCCTCTGTTGCACAGGTCTAGGAGATGATGTTACCTCCCTTGGGAAAAACACCGGGACACTCACGTAGTGTGGATAGTAATCGGGGTTTGTGGCATTGGGCATGTGCCTCAACATGCGAAAGACCTTGTAAGCCATGTGTTCCGGGAAAGATGGATCTCATCTTTCCAAAAAATAGTTACTCGTGGGATCCCAAAACCACCGCGCTTTGGACGAATGTAAGACACCCACAAACACAAACCAACGGCCACGTGGGCTGAGTTTGTTTCCACGTTACATTTGTGCATACCACACGCATGCCATTGTGCCCCACACCCTGGCAGGATGAAGATATGCCTTTTCCATGTACCACCTTTCCCATGGTGTGACAGCCTTGGACAAGGGGCCTTGCGATACCCGGTTCCACACCAAATCGACGTACTTCACTGCTTCTCCCGCGAAGCCAAACGACAGACCCGACTCTGCCAAGAGAGTGTGCAGAGCTTCCCATAGGGTGCAGTGCCATTGCTCTGCAGCCCTGTTTTGTTGGGGTGTGTAGGGGGCAGTGGTCTGATGTTCAATGCCCTTCGCTTTGAGTGCTGCAGTCAGAGAACCCATGAAATCCCCTCCGCGGTCTGTCCGCAGTTTCAGCAGTTTACGTTTGGTTTGCCGTTCTGCAAGTGCAATCCATTCAATGATCACCTGTTGAGCATCCTCCTTGTTCTTAAGAATGAAAGCCCAACGGAATCAATTGTAATCATCTGTCAATGTTAGCACGTACTCAGACCCGTACTGGACAGATGGCACGGGCATAGGCCACATCAAGTCAGCATGAACCAGCTCAAGTGGGGACTTGCTTTCAAAGGTTGATTTGGGAAAGTCTTGCCAGTGAGCCTTTCCCTTGTGACATTCAAGGCAGGTGTTTACTTTCAGTCCGTGGAGGCATTCCTCTGGACTAAGACACTGTGCTGCGGTGTTCTTGAGCATGTCTTCTATGAGGTCAGTGTGAATATGTGCCAAGCGACGGCGGACTAGTTTAGTATGCTTTGCGTTCGTGACAGTCATGACATGTGCTTGTGGTCTGTGTGAATGTGTTGGGACAAGGGGAAACAATGTCAAATGATAGAGCATGTCTGCATGTAGTGGCCCATCCACCAACAGCGCACCAGTTGCATCAAAGAGAGTGAATTGTTGATTTTGCATGATATTGTACACGCTAGCTTGATGATCAAGTTGACCACCAGACAACAAGTTTACTTTCAGCCTGGGTACGTAGAGGACACTAGTGATCCATATCGACCCGCCAGGTGCCTGAAGGGCCACAATCTCCACACCCTCAACTGCAAGCACTTCCCTAGACCTAGTCTTCACTCCTTCTACATCAGGCGTAGCATACAGTGACACAAAAATCTGGGGATGCGGTGACATGTGATACAAAGCAGCAGTGTCATACAGCCATTAATGCATGGGAAGTGTATGAGAGGTGGTGACATGCGTGTGACCAAGCCGCTGACCTGGCAGCTGCAACGTAGCTGTTGGCTCCGGTGGCTGAAGCTCCATCGGAGTGGACCATCCGATGGGCGCCACTGTCACTGGCCGCTGCGCCTCAGCCATTGCCACGTAGACGCGCTACGCCCAAGCCGGCGCAGGGATTGGCACCGTGGAGCTTGGTGGTGCGTAATAGGGCCCCTGGTACATGGGAAGAGGCATCTGATCCACTGGGCCCGTTGCTGGCCACTGGTGGATTGGTGGACCAAACGTGGCTATACCAAAAGGTGGAGGTGCACATGCCCCTCTTGATCCATGTATGGACCAAGCCGGCAGATGCAAATGCTGGCCGAATTGAGGGCACTGTGGCGGGAGATCCTACGGCTTCAGTGTGGGAGTCATGATGTGAAGGAGCTCTGGGCACGTGTGCCAGAAGCGACCTTGCTGCTCGCAGTAGTTGCAGGTGCGCCCCCGGCGCCCCTGCCACGACCACGTCCTCCTCCTGAATGTGAACCCTGACCTCCGCCGCTACATCCTCTTCCACAACCTCCTAAGTGTTCAACTCCAGGAGGTGTAGGTGATGCCGTGTGATGCACAAAGGCACTCGTTGTCGACGTGTCTGCCTCTCGGGCCCCTCCTTGAAGGATATCCTTGTAGTGATTAAGCCCCTCAAACACATCCATTAGGTCCGTACTCCCAATGTCTGTGACGCGAAGTCGCCACAGCAGGTTACATGGGAAGTCCCTGTACGGCTCACCCAGGTGAAGTAGGACAGGGCGTGCTCATTTCTCACCAAGGCACTCTGTAGTGGGAAGTTCAAGGTGGCTATGTATGTTGTTGGTCTCCAATCTTTCCGTGCCGATCCCGGTTAATGTGTCTCCATCGCATCTCGCTCTATCACCCCGGATCTACCCCATGTTGTCCGTTCTCATGCTACTATGGCTCCTTGGTCTTGCTTATGGCGTCTGGCGTCTATGATCATGGAGGGGTGTTGTTATGTCAGTCTTGGTGACCTCTAGAATTCACACCAGCCACATGCAGGTAGGCTATAGTGGTTGCCAACTACCTTCATGGTCTCTCCCTCATGTTGCACATGTCTATGTACACACAGGAGTTTTCTCTGTGGCCCATTCACAAGGGCTAATTCTTTAGCACCATCGCTTTTGCTCTTTATTATCTTGATTCTGCAAAGATCTATCTTTGCTTCCACTGATTCTTTTGGTTCAACATTCGACAACTCGAGTGCCCCATACGGTTGCCGGGATCTGTCCTGTTCCTATTTGTTGGCTTGTAGATCTTCTCCTGGACATTGTCATAGGTTAGCCGATGCACAATTTGCACATACGCTAGCCTGGCCGAGGGTAGAAGGGATATCCCTCTCTCTCACTCATAATTCAAACTGGCTCTTCCGTTTTCAAGCGTATCTTTGCCGTCTCTCAACTTAACTTAGTGCCGTCTGTCCCGTTGTAACACACACCGTGTTCTATCTCACACAAACAACAACTAAAAGGTTTATCGTATTCCCTCATTGGGGCTTCTCTCGGAGACCAGAGAAGGGATCTAGGTGTGCGCTGGCTGCGAGATGGCAGCTACAGTTGAAGAATGGTAGCAAAAGCATAGACGGCGGTGACGAAGAGTCACCTACTATCCACAATCGCAAGCGCTAACCTGGAAAGGGCTCACTCCCCCAGCCTGCTCTGATACCAGAGGGTAGACATGCCTAGTGTAAGGCAAGCAAGGGAAATGCGAGTGAGAGACACGTTAGTAGAAACGGATCATCGTGGATGAGTTTTTTTTGGTGAAGTGAAGAGATCGTAAAAGTGAGTTTGTCACAAGTTATAGAGTTGTTTTTTGCAGCGTGCAGGTGGTGTGGTGACGAGCAGCCAAGCAACAAGCTCACCCTTGCTTGCACCTTAGGCCTAATGAGGCTTCAAACTGGAAACTCATTTTTTCATTAGCCTGCAAGCACGCAACCAGATAGAAAATTGACACATCACTGTCTGGGAGGAGCAACGCGGCTACGAACCCCAAGATAGTAGCAATAGGAAACCTGGCATCCATGATAATTCAAGCAGAAACTTTGAGCCTGTGGTAGCAACTCTGACGTGGGATCCTTCAAGGGCCCTTGTCCACACCCACATGCCACCATCATGTATGCTGTGATTCCAGCGCGAGTTTCCCTCCAACATCATTTACCAGCATCAGTGAAGTGAGTGTGCAATGAGGCCATAGGTCACAACGCGTGAGTGGCATATACACCAACAATGGGAATACCAGTCCTTTTGAAAATGAAGGGTATGTTGTGTATGTTTTTCATAATTGATTTACACTTTTTGGAACATCTACGGTTCATTCAAGAATCATGATGTCATCGCTATACCAGTTACAAAGTTTGGGGTCTCAGACTGGTGTCGTCGATTTCAAACATGCTTGATAACGTAATAATGTCGTTTAAATGTTTGTGGTGTGCATTGTCACTTTCATTTTTAAGGGGGTCATTGTATTTTTGTATGAGTACGACAAAATGACGCATACTTGGCATCGGTGTTTCGTAGCAAGGTCGTGTTTCGCATAGCACAAATAACATTATAGTTCATGTATGGGCGCATTATTGTTCTATTTTCACCTTGCGACATTCCGTTCTTAAAACACCAGACTCGGGTATGCCGCCTTTGTTTTGCCAGACGTTAGATGCCAAGAGTAGAATGGTCAAAGTATGTTGTTCCTAGAAACGACATGCAAAGACCAAAGTAGGTTATGATTGAAGGAAAGGACGGTTGGACGAGGTAACCACCATGTCCAAAGACCAAAGTAGGTGATGATGTCCTAACAAGATCTTGAGGGGGAGGGAGTGCACGCAAGGTCAATAAGGGATTTCATGCCAATGGTGGTGAAAGAGGCCTAGTAATAGCATGTCACAGTTGCCAAGCTCAACCGTGCGGTAGCTCGAGAGACTCCTACATGCTACGAGCTTGCTCTAGATGATTCCATCATTTTGATTGAGGAGCGCCTGTCAAACTGGGCTACTGATGCTGAGGATGTGATGTTGGTGTGGGGGAGGAGGAGTGAGTGGTTGGTGGGGGTAACCCAGTGTTTGTTACAAGCTGGGACTGCTATGGTAGTTGTAATAGACGTGGAGCATGCCTGCAACAGAAGACGCCAAGCAAGCCTGGTCCTCAAAAGAGAGGAATTCCTTTAGCAAGAAGCACCGCAGATCAGCAGGAAAAGAATAGGGAAACCGACCACGCACCTCATAAAACACTGGACAGACTAGCATAAAGTGCAAGGCTGGGTGAGGAAACTGGGTGGTGAGACAAGCAGAGCAGTAGCGCAAGGCTAAAGGGAGGTAGAGCTCATAGGGGAGGCTGGATGTGCGAAGCTGCCAAAGAGCGTGCGTGTGAAGAGGATAGGGAGAGATAGATTGGGAGGTAGGCGAGGGGAACGAGGCACTATACTATGGTAGAATAAGAGAGCCTTGGGGATATATGTAGTAGGGGTAGTGGTGGCAATTTCTTACGCGGGAAGTTTGGCAGGGGGCAATGTGAAAGCTCGGCTCCTTTTGCTTCAGGGTATAGGGTCTACTAGTGGGGAATGGGGGGAGGAGTGAGGGGGGTAGGAGTGAGGGGGGGATCCAGACAAACTAGGGGAGCGGAGGATTGAGTGTAGCTTAGAGCCGGTGAAGGCATGGCATAGTTTGGACCAAGAGACTGAGGCGGGTGAGGTTCACAGGGCATGGGCACCACGTAGGAGTGTGGTATGCCATGGTGATCGATTCTCGACATGCCAATAGTATGCAACATTGGAAAGACGCTCCAACGATAGCGCTTCCAGATATGCCGCATACGTACAGCCGTAGACAAAGGGCAAGAACTCTAATGGGAGGGTGTTCGAATGAAGATGTATTAGGTGGTGCGGTGTTGATCTTGCGAATTTTGTGGTCGAGACACACTATAAGATTCCATGAAGATGTAGTTCATGGGTGTCTTGAAGGCCATGGGGGGTTACATGTGAAATAGGAGTGGCCTACTAGTGCGAGTGTGGGTGGGCCCCATATTGCAATGCAATATGTTACGCGGGAGAGGCAGAGGACACGGACGAGAGTGAGGCGGATGGACACATTATGTAAAGAGGACGAGGTGCATTTTTGTCGGACGGCTCCTGACACATGTTGTGCCTTTGTGATCAGTGGCTTTGTGTCAATTATTTGCCGTGAGGTAGAAGAGAATCGTAGGTCAAGGTAGGTGTATTCGGTAGAGAGGGGAAGGGAGGATGCCGAGGACAATGTGGGAAGGCAAATGTTTGGACGAGGCATGTTGCAAGATGGACGGAAGACCAAGACAGTGCATTTTCTTGGTTGGATAGTGTGGCCAAGGGCACTAAGAGAGTAGAATGCCTCATCCATTACACGCTGAAGTCCGCTGATTGAATCAAAGAGGAGGACAACATCGTCGGTCTGTGAGAGTGGAATGGGTGTACCAAGAAGAGTGGAAGTATCTTTGTCGATGCGAGAGATGGCGTGTGCTAAGAGGTCAATTTGGTAGTTGAAGAGTATAGGACTGCATGGGTCGCCCTATAGAAGGGAGTGGTGAATGGGAAAGGGATCGAAGTGGCCGGCGGGGGTGTGGACGCGGGCACTCGTTGACGAATAAAGTTTTTCCACAGCGCGGACTTCTTTCGTGGTGGGGCCAAGAGCGGCAAGTTGAGCAGAAAGTAGTTCATGGCTCACAAGATTGTAGGCCTTACAAAGGTCTAGGAAAGCAGTGTACAGAGGATGCTCCCTACAATGGGCAGAGATAACAAGGGTGTACAAGGTGAAGGCATGGTTTAGAGAGTTGTGTTTTTAGAGAAAATAGTTTTGAGCAGGATGAAGGCATTGGTTAGGGGGTGCGCATGACAGCAATTGTGAGAAGAGGTAAGTTGAGTAGAGTTTGATAAAATTTGGCTGCACAGTAATAAGGCAATAACTGTCAAGGGCCATGCGGTCTCCACACTTGTGGATGGGGTGGATGAGTTCTTCTATGCAGTGTGGTGGAAGGGTGTCAGTGGAGAGGTATAGTTTCATAAGCATGTAGAGGAAGGGGACAAGTTCGCGTGGGAGGAGGTGCTCAAGCCTTAAGCCATTGGTGTCTTAGGCTTTAAGCTTGCGCATTTGGTCGAGCGTCTCTTCTACGGTTCGACTCGAAACAGGCCGTTGGGCAAAGTCAGCAGTAGGTAGCGGTGGGTGTGGATAGGGAGAGAGGTCAGTTACAGCAGGAGGGCTGGCCGTTAAGAAAATGCTATATCGTAGGATCCCCATTGTGTGGGTGGGATAGAGGCTGGTGGTGAGCGCGTAGTAGAGAAGGAGCACCAAAATGCATGTGGGTTTTTGGTAAAGAGGTTGAGCATGCAGGTAGAAGAGCCTGCATGATACTAGGCTTTGGTGGCTTTGCATGTCTAGTAATAGGCAAGCATGAGGCAAGCAGTATTGGGGGGGTGTAGGGACCAGCGGCAAGCCAATTTGGAGGCTTGGTGTGCAGCATGAAAAAGGGGCAACCACCAGGGGGCGTGCGAGTGGCAGAGCGGGCGAGACAGTGGCGCGGGGCATGCTGTGGTAGATGCATCTTGGAGTGCTTGGATGAGATGTGACGAGAATTGTGGTAGTTTGTGTATCATTCACATTGCTTGGAGGAGGTTTTGAACTAGAGGCGTGGTAAGGACGAGGGTACAAATTCAAGAATTGTTTCCAAGAGAAAGCTGTAATTGGAGAATTGTAAGGGATAGTGAGAGGGGTGATGAGGGCGAAGGCATGGTGGTTTGAGTCTGCAGTTTGTTCCAGCATTATGAGGGAGCAAGAGCAAAGTGAATAGGACAACAGTGCGTAGTCAATCACACTGTTATTCAGGTACCCATTTGCGCCCCAAACACATGAGTTACCCTTTCCAGAGCCCTTAGTAATAGCAAGCATGTGGTGCTAGTAGAAGCAGACTAATCGGCCCCCATGTGTGGTAATGCAGCCATGGGGGTTAGGACTATTTTGGGCAATGAAGGATTAAGGAGCAAGGCTATCGTCTAGGGACGTGGGGAGAAGGGAGCCTGTTCTCGCATTGAAGTTGCCTAGAATCACGATGAGACTCCAATTTTGGACTAGGAAGAGGAGGGCTGACAATTCGTCAAAAATGGTTCAGTGGTGGTGTGTGTTCGAAGTTGGGGGGTAATAGAAGACAAAGATGTAGATGGGTTCAACCATTGGGTGTTTGAGAAACTCACCCTGAAAGTTAGTGGACATAGGTGTTGGTAGGAAGCAGACGAATGGGGCGAGACATGTGGAATAGTGAAGGGCTATACCACCTCGGTTTAGTGGATGTTTATGGGGATTTGCGGACTTGCGTGCAGTGCTGGCTGAGGCATGTTCTTTGGGAGGAGTGCAAGGGCGGTGGTAGTGCATGGACAGACGAGTTAGGGAGCATAGGCATGGGATCCACACCTTTCCACCAAGTCTTAGTTAGAGCAGTAAAGGTGTGAGCAGTGAAGACCCATGAGCAAATGTGATGTAGTGAGACATCCTTCAATCCATGTACATTCCAAACAAGGAAAGATAGTGCCTATGTCAGCGGCAAAGGGGGTTCGCAGGTTGGGGATGGGGTTCTTTGCTGTCCACAATGGGTTTGTAGTGCATTAGAGGAGGTTACTTGCACAAGATCTTGGGGATGCAGGCATGCAACAAGGGTTTGACAACCTCCAGTGTCCTATAGGTGGATCTGCAAAGGCTCTACCGTAGAGTGCTTCTGTGGTGCACGTTCGTCTCAAAGGCACGGAGGAGATTCAACACCTTGGTAGGGTTATGGAAGCAATGGAGAAGGATGGACAAGTCAGTGTGGGGGGCTACAATGTGCAAGGGAAGGACCTTGACGCCTCTCGGTAGTGCATGACCCCATTATTGACAGGCGACGTGGACCTTCTATGGGATAGAGCCTTGGTCTGTGCGAATGCGGAGGTTTTCCTCTCGCAGCAGAGAGGCGAGTACGTGCAGGTGGTGTGTAATCTTGCTGGCCCAACCCAGATATCCATGCAGCATGCACATTGTGGGGAAGATCAGGGTTTGGGAGGAGGGGTTCTTTACCCATGCCTGTGGCCTTAGGTGCACCGTGCGAGGCTCGCTAGTGTCTTGGTGGCGGAGGCCCGTTACTCCTAGTTGAACTGGCGAGGGTCGAAGTGTTTGGCGACCGTAGTTGCCCTAGGACTGACATGGTCGTATCAGCAGCAAGGTTGTGACTGGGCGGTTGCAAAGGACATTGTTGCGTTGAGGGTGGGGGGGAGGAGGGAGGAGGGATTTTCATGTGGGATGAGAGGAAGGTTGCGGAGTGCGCCTGGAAGGGAGTGGAGGGGTGGTCGGGCCGATGGCAGTGTAGCCGAGACCGAGGGAGCAGAGGGCGATGGTGGGGGGGCCGCTGGTGTGGAGGGGGTTTGGCGTCACAGGAGGTGGTGATCACTGTTGGCCGCTCCCTCCAGCATTATTCTTCTTGTCTTGGGTCTGGCCCGTATGGTGGCCCGCGGTATTGTGTCTGCTCTTGTCCGTGCGCACCCTACTATTGGAGTTGTGGAGGTGTCGGGCGGCTCGTGATCCATTTGCACCTCTGTCTGAGTGGGTAGAGTAGTTGTGGAGGTAGGGTCTGTTGACACGTTGGTTGGGCAAGGCTCAATCTTGAGGTGCTAGAGGTAGTGGATAAGGGAGTCGTGGCGGTTGCCCATCTGCTCCCCAAGCTCCGTCAAAAGCCCTTGTAGTTCAGACTGTGTTCGCGCAATATCGCCCAACGAGGCGAAGAGACTTCCCACCATCTCAACGGTGGTGTTGAGTGTCTGAATTGCATGGGGGGGACTCGCACTTTAAGGTCTATGAGCGAGCAATGCTTGGCAGACGTAGGATATTTCTAGTGAATTGAGGACCGCGGTCTAGGCTGGCGAGTAGACAGATACCAATCCTAATTTTTTAGTGTGGTTACCAATTCTTTCTTTCTTGATGTTTACATGCATGTTTACTTTGCATTATTGTAGCAAACAGCGAGTTCATCTCGAGGCTAGCATCGCGGGAGCATGTAAATGCATCAACATGGTCACTCAGTAAATGAGGCCGCGGCTGGATGAGCATGAGTTGGCGAGATATTGGCACTCCCCCGTGATGCATATCCGCGCTTGGTGTCGCGCCTGAATGAAGATGGTTGGGGTCCAATGGCGAGATTGGCACAAGTGGTTGGCGCATGCGATTGGTCGATTCGACTTGCAAACTGGATTTTGATTTTTTTTATGAATGGCATGAGTTACATGTTACTCGCCGTCCCATTTGACACATCACCCCCGTTCAAAGTTCACCCCATCCACTTGCCCATGCCACTTCATCCTCCACCTTCAGATGGAGGGGCAAATCTTTGGCTGCAACTGATCGAGGGCAACCCACTGCCAGAGCCGCTGAAACCCTAGCCGAACTATATGCATCTAGCGACCTGCTCACATTGGTTGTGAACCCCTCATCCTTTGTTGTCTTCGTCCTTCCACGCTCACCAACTGCTTGATACTCTGCCCCATAGCCTCTCTCAGCCAGAGTGTAGGAGGAGGGCCTTTCTTGCTCCCCGTCATGCGTCCTATCTGCTCGACCTCAACGCCTCTAGCACCTCCCTCAACAATGTTGTTTCAAACGCCAGTCTATCATCCGTTCACGCTCCTACACCGTGCGTCTCTCCTAGAACTGTCGCTTCACAGGCAGTAGTGCCTAAACGGCAGCGGAAGCGGCCTAGCGCATACATGGAAACCTCATAAGAGGAACTCAGAGTTGTTGTGAGACTCCCTCACATGGTTGGAGGAGAGGAAGAGGCCGCATCATCAGACAACCACATCATACCGGCTCCACCCTGTGGGAGAGGTGTGTGTTGTACTGGTGACGAGGGGAGGAATTGGAGTGATCCAATGCACACCCACTACTTGTTGCAAGCCATCTTGGAGCAGCCGTCCCATGTCAGGCAAGCAAAGTACATGGCAGCGGACCACTGGTTGGCTATCATGACACGCTTCCATGCGCTGGTCAACAAAGACAGGCTGACGAATGAGCTAGAACCCATCCACTAAGAGCTCAGGCAAGATAAGGACTGCGTGAAAACCCTTAAGGCGGGGTACCAAGCACTATGCTTCCATCGAAAGCCTAGTGGTTTGCGTTGGATGGAAGGGAAACCAATCTTGGAGCAGGAGGTGTGGGAAAAACTCAAAACGAAGACAAAGGAGGGGGTAGACGCATGGAAGGAACCGACCTTCATATGGTTGGAAATGTGCTATGCATGCTGGCCGAAGGAGATGGCGACAGGGCACCGCGGATGTAGCATAGCGGCGAGAGGAGCGGGCTCAGCAAGTTAGGGTGTAGACAAACCAAAGAGCCATGAACATCACATTGTTCTATTTGCGGACAAGGAAAATTCAGCACATGCGGCCAAAGAAGCCGATGTCCTCTTGTTAATTCGCGGCAACATAGTGCCCATTACGGACTTGAACGCCACGTCCGACAGTGAGGAAGAGGAAGGGGGAGCGTTGGGAGGTGATTCAACGTGGGGGGCCTGGTACTTAGAGGCCTAAGAAGGGGGTTACCTGCCCAAAATTCTAGCCGGTGGGGATGCCGCTGACATCATGGCCATGGAGGAAAGGGAACGTGGGGAGCGATTCCTGGCAAGGGCGGTGTCTCCAGATTTGGGCGCAGGGGGGTAGCACACGGTGGTGGCATGTTTGCGGTGGTACATGCGAAAGCGGGTGGAGGGCATGCCCACGGGCCATGCCCGGTGGGTAGAAACCTCAGACCTGCAATTGACGGTGCAGTCGGGGAAGGTGGTGGTGGTGGCGGGGTAGCCGGTGCTGCGGCTGGTGGGGCAGCCGGTGGTGGTGCTAGCGGGGCACCCGGATGTGGTGCTGGCAAGGCAGATGCACCAACTACTATACCAGGGGCAGCAAGTGGTGGTGCTAGCGAGGCAGATGGTGGGGTGGGAGGAGGGGCAGTAGGTGGTGGGGCAGTTGGTGGTGCTCCAGATGGGGCTGGAGGCGTGGCAGCAGGGGATAGAGGTGGGGAGCCTGTAGGTTTGGCAGTAGGAGTGGCAGTAGGTGGTGGTGCAAACACTGCAGCAGGTGGTGCTATTGGTCGGGCAGAGAGGGGGAGGGTAGGCGGACCAGGTGGTGCCCATTGTGGGACAACCGGTGGGGTAGCAGGGGTTGATGGTGGACCGAGGCCTGGAAGGGCGCGTGCAGGTGTTGGTGTGGGATTTGGGGAGGGAGCAGGTGGTGCAGCCGGGGTGTGAATGATCCTAAGGTTGAACAGTTGTTTGCTGAGGGCATCGGATAGACTTGGGAAGGGGAAGGAATGGACTGAGTGTAGCACGTAATGTTGCACATGCAGCACTAACTCTGGAAAACTATTTGAAACGTTTACATGGTGTGGACTTTAATACATGGCTGGACCGTGCATGCCACATTATCAATGATGTGCTTGACTTTCATGATGCAAAAAAGGCACAGATTATTGACAAGCTGACGATGAAGCCCGGTAGTGCAAAGTACTTTGTGAAGTCCAAGTTAAGCGTCCAAGAGAAGTGGTGTGGTTAATGTAGTAAGCAGCCTTCCTTTTGCATTGAACTAAGTAATGTCCTGCCTTCAATGCATGTCCGTGCTAACACATTGTTTCTACCATGCCATGGTGCTATGCAGATTAGGTCCATGGATGACCCTGATGAGCATGGAGGTCCACCACGAGGCATATGTTCTAGCCTTCCTATTAGGCTTTGTAGTGTGCTTTTGTGTTTTTAATCTTATGGAACTCTCCCATTCTCGTGTCTGCCAGGCTGCCAGACATAGTGTGACATGCAGGAATGCTTACAGTAGAGGATATGCAGCAGGGAAACGGTATAGTGGTACCTTGTTGATGTGACATATTTGAATGGGTTTCATTACTTATGACTAACTTTGGTATGCTAACATTATCCATGGACTTCTGTAGCAATTGCTCCTACAATGGTATGCAACAGAATGAAACATTGAAGATACTAGACATGTTCATGAAGTGCTTGTCAAAGGAGTAAACACTTTCATGCAATAGGATTAGCACGCATAGCCCTATCAGTAGCATAAGCTTTGTACATCTCTGTAGCAATGTTTTCACAAATAAGTCTTGCATCAGATGACCCTAGATGCTCCTCCTCGGCCTATGTCCTCATTTCCGGGCTACCATGCTCCAGCCTCTTCTATGTTCACTCTAGAATCCTAGTCATTGTGCTCACTGCTGCATTTAATGAAGATGTTGTGCAAAATGCAGCATGCAACCACAATGTCTCTCTATGCATCAAGACTGTAGCCTTCCATGTCCGCCAGAATTTCGAACTTGTGCTTGATTTGGCCAATCACTCTCTCCACTTTCATGCGTAGAGATGAATGGCAAAGGTTGAACCATTCTTATGCGTTCTCGGGCTCGAATCACTCATCATCCTCATTGTCTTTGCGTAGATGATGGCCAACGCCTCTTTACGGTATGAGCAACTGGTTGGAGATTGGGTACCCAGCATCAGCCAAGTAGTAGCATCCAGGTGGAGCGTGGAGGCCGTCGTTGCACACATCATGATACACCACGGAATCGTGTGCACTTCCCTCCCAACCAGCATGAACCCACACAACGGTCTTGTCAAAGCTGACCGCAATGGAGACAATCTAAGACTTCTGACCCTTCCTGTTCCAGTATTGACCCTCCTCTTCCTTTTGGACCCATGCCGATATGTGCATCCATCAACCTAGCATGAAACCGCGGGATTTGCCGATTTTGGCGGGTACATGGGCCTCGTCCGGGAGCTTGATGATGGCAGGTCCAAGTTCGAGGACACGTTGCATGACACGACGAAAATGAGGGCCGATGGTCTCTTTTGAGTGTTGGAATGTCTCAACCCTGCGCCGTTGACCTTTCCCTCCAATCATGTGGCTGAGAAACATTGCCACTGATTCATTGATGTCCACATGGCGTGTTCCAGTGAGGCCCGACACTTGTGGTAGTCTAATAAGAGTGTCAAAGCGCCGAGGGTCTATGCCAAGAACCTCGTACACCCTTAGTGCATTGGTATTTGGACGTAGAAGCTCTGTGGCATAGGCATCACTAGTGAGAGGGCGTGTCAGGTAGGGCTGTTTCATGAAGGGAAGTGCAGCATAGATGCACAAAACTGTCGTGATGAGCAGGATTTGCTCGTACAGCCAGTCTGCGTCATGCATTCCTTCCTTCGCTAGGTTTGGGAATGGAGGGTCTATGGCCGACCGGTTCTTTTATGGTGTTGCTTCCTAAACAGGGTTGGCGCTGAAGAGGAGGACTCGTACCGCACGCGCAGGCAAAACCCTAGCTGATGCCGGTGAGTGCCAATGCAACTGCATGTAACTCGCATCCGAGAGTCGACCGCGGGTCCTCCAGGACGCCGAGGAACACTCGCGAACCCAAAAACGACTTTTTTCATCGATGGTCAGCGAAAAAACGTGATCCGCCCCGAACTGAACGAACATGTGTGCGAACCTTCTTTTTCTTACGTCAGCACAGGAGGAGGGCCAATATCTCGCTTTCTCACGCCCATCCAGCCGCGGCCTGAATTTCAAGGCTCGATCTCGCCTAGTGTATCATGCCAAGGCGACAGGTCGGCTCCTCGGACAAGGTTGCCAGGACAAAATAGACCAAAATGTTGAGCCGTTAGATAGCGTCGACGTGATTCCCTGTTATGGGCCTTTATTACAAGACTGTTTCGGGGGCGGGTTTGGATCCGATCGCCATCTGCACTCAAAAATGTCAGAACATGAAGGCCGCGGCTGGGAATGGGTGAGTCGCAACATGATCGAGATTCACCTACTTGCTGACATCAGCGACGACGGAGCCCTGAAATTTCGTGCCCGGAATGTGGGTGAAGCTTGTCGATCCCACCCACTTTCCGGTAGCTCGAGTCCGTCGTCCGGCAAAAATCCTGTCTGCACAGTTCGAAAATTTCGCATCAAGTGCAGCATATTTCCTGACCAAACCGTGACGTTCCCGTCGCTTACTTTAACAAAGGGTTACTATGTAACCCAATTAGTATTTACGTTTAACACACAACAACTACAACCATGCACAATCAGCACATATGTTACAACATTCATACAGCAACACTTTTTCCATAAGTACACCGGTATCACAGAACCAACAGTTTTATCAATGACCTGTGGTCCGTACTACTGATGGAAAAAAGCCGCACCTCTTCCAGACGTCGCAAATTGCAACAGAAGGAAAACTCCAAAAATATTCAAAACTTTCGCCAGTTCGTCTTAGTGTGCACATGTCGACACCGCTGTCTGTTGCTCAGATGCCATCGCCGCACCCAAAACCATCCATGGAGGCGGTCGGCACAAAGTGGGTGGGCGAATTCGTCGGTAAACTTCGATCACATTCCGACTCACCCATTCCCAGCCGTGGCAGAAGGCTTCTGGCGGTTTTCTTCCCAAGGAGTTTGAACGGACGACCTAAGAGTGAATATCGGCATTTTTGGAGTGTCGATCTGTTGTGGACTCATTCGCAGCAGTTTGGGGTATTTCTCAGGTCCGTAAGCGAGAAACAAAGGCAAACTTCCGGGACGGCCCTTCAAGGAGAGCAGTTTTTTATCAACGCGGAAGTCTAACACATCCGACAGCCTCCTCAACTATCTCACGGCTGAGATGCCGTGATTGTTGTCCACCCCTGACATCGACGTGCGGAAACCACCTAGGTGCAAATGTCGACAGGGCAACCTAAACTGGCGAGGTGTGGGAACAATACCTCAGTGGTAGGCATGCAAACGTCAAAACCGAAAGCACACGATGGCGGGTGCAGCCGTCCAGATAAATAGAAACATTATCATGTTAATGGTCGCTACTTCGGCATTTGGAATAGACATTGGCACAGAGATACGAGTAACAGCAAAGGTCACGAAGGGCAATCAAGCACGGCAGTCCAGCCTTGACCAACCGTAGGTTTGGAAATGGGGTGGAAAACTTATCCAGCCTTGCCCAAAAGCAGGATGGCGACCTACTTTCTGAAGGCGAAATGAATCCGAAGCAATAGTTAACATGGACAGCTTGGCAGCTTACAGCTTGCGCTGGGTCTTCATCCGTCTTGTACCCATTCCCCGCTATCGCAGGAATCCCAGAGCCTCTCGCGGTATTTATTTGTCGGGCGACTTTGCCGATTACCACAGCCGGTATATTACACAAAATAAACGTTCTACGTCGAGGTTAAAAAAAAAACCTTTTGCAAGTTACAATATGGCTCCAAAGACAAAACAACACCATTGTTGAAAGGGAACCTTCCAGGCCTAGCTACTGCGATGCCTGGGATGAGCCAGAGCCTCAACTTAGCCCAAATCCCCTGAATAATACAAGGTGAGTTGCTGGCAACTATGTTTCGCTATGTTTTCAAGAGTTCATTTTTCTTCCAGAGAATCCAAAAATTAGGCCAAAATATTAAATGCAAAATAGTAAGTAAATATTACATGGCATGTTGAAGCGCACTTTGGTTTTGGTTAAAGGGTGAGTATTTTTGGGTTATCAATGTCTCTTCCTTTGAACGATAATTGGGACTAATCATGGGTTGATGTGTTGTATTGCATGAAAGCGATGATTATCTGTTATTAATGATGCACAAACCTTTCAATTCATTTGCATTCATGTTCCAAGGTATCTTTTGAAGTTTAGTTTGCAAATTCAATGATACAAGAAAATTTGATGGAAGGCGCTTGCCTTTTTGTAGATCAAAAAGTGATAATTCTCTAAAATCCAATAGCATAACTGAAAAGGTGTAGCACGTAGAATCTGTGAAGTTAATCAAACAACTCGACCACCCATACGCACTTAGACTCCTTCATTGCTGAATCATTTCTTCCCATAATTATTCCTATTGAAAATCAATGTGTTGTCATACCTTCCTTGAACCGTTTCTGCAACTTTCACCTTATCCAAAAGGACAAAGACAAATGACCAAAAAAAGTGAATACTTAAATACATCAACAAATATTGTGGGCAAGTTTCATTAAACATATTTTCTGAATGGATCACTAAAAACTCATGAATTTGCCCATACTATCTTTGTTCCACCAAAAAGGCCCCACAATAGAGGGGCATGGGAGGATAAATTTTTCTACAATAAAAATGAAGTCTAATTATAAACATGGGTTCAATTACCTGCATTTTTTAATGTTTAACTTCCTTAAAACAAGAATATTCTTTATTCTTTCCCACTTTCGCCCGTGTAGACTACATAAATGCTCTTATTTGGAGCAAACTCATGTGCACACCCAGTAAACAGAGCGCGGTGTGCTGGCCTCAACCAAGGGGTGCAAGCACCAACCGGTGGCAACGGCGACTAAAGGGAGGCCAATGCACACCGTCCTACGTTTGCAGAAACGTATGATCGTCTTTGGGGAGCATGGGTACATCTGTGGCACAGTGGGAGTAACTGTACTTTTAATTCAAGAGTCAACAAACAAGACTATATGTACAAGATGACACAACAAAGGCAGCGCGAGGTTACCAAGAAATGTGCGGCTCCTCATAGGATGATTGTTATTCCCTCATAATCACATAGCTCATCTTTCCAGATTTCCAACCTACCAAGAATTGCATCATTCCATAGAATAATGACAAAGATATGGTTGTTTTTGTGAACAAGTGCAATCTGTCATAGGCAACACACACGGCGGTGACGGCCGCCCAGACCGCCCTTTCAGGGAAAAACACATCAAGGCACCATTCTAAAGCACCCTTGGCCCACAATGGTTCTTGGCTCATTGACTAACCGGGCCTGAAGGCGTGCTTTGGCCTTGTTGGGTCTTTCGAGGGTCAAGCCTTGGTCATAGGGAATGAATGTCTAAAACTCATTTTCCCCTCGGTCGTTCCAACCTTTACCAGACGTAACTTCCTTAATTCTTGATGTATTAACCCTGTTCTTAGGTGAATCTAACACAATTCGTCTTGTAGATTCCAAATCCACATTCAGATACTACATGAAAGGAAGCCTCGAGTAGTGATTAGTGACGTTGCCACAATCCAGCTTACATAACTGCCCCTAAGGAGCGAACCGTCCCAGTTTGCTCTTGGTACTCCCGGAGGATGACACTCACCCCACCAACGTTAAAGTTGCACACATGCTCCCATGAGTTGTGGGTCACACTACCGTACTCCCACCTAAATTTGGAAGGTGTTTTGTGAAGGAGTTTTTGTTCACATTTTTTCGAGCACCCGGGGTCTAATTTTGGGATGGTGGCTAGGAGGGTCAATTCTGAACACGCACTTAAAAATTCAAAACGTACCGTTCATGACCGCCGTGCGTCGGTATTGCAGGCCTGCCCATCGCCTCGCTTCCCGAGTTCGGACGTTCGAGTTGCGCTGGGAAATCGACGGTGAAACTCGATCCTACCGGATCGACGTTGTTGCTCGGTTCCCGGCCGCTCTAGCATCTCCCCCCTTCCCCCCTGTATTGGAGTCGAACTAATTTCACGGCCACTAAGTTTCGAACCCAAGTTAGGACTAATTTCTGTTTACTGGCTAGGAGGTCAGAACACAATTATGGGCCAGTCCCGAAACAGAAATGATTATTTAGTTTCCAAATTCAGGTGGGAGTACAGTATAGCCCTTCCACATGGACAGGTACTCCCATATGCGGCCACGATGTCAGTGGTCAAGCATGGCCTCCACTTCAAACTCTTGCTCACCCTTGATGACCACAAGAGGGGAAGGCTCGGAACAACGGCCGAAAAATGCTCAGCCAGATCTTGGTAGACCTTGACCTTTGATGTATGCAACACGTCGTGGAAAGGGATGGAAGGCAAAAGAGCCAACCGGGCCACCATGGGTGTCTGCATTTTTAGCACCTCAAACGAACCAAGCCACTAGGGTTTCAACTTGTCTAATGAGACCCCACAAAGCTTGATTTCCGCACTCTTCAAAAGCACGCGACCAGCAACCTTAAGCGTTATGTCTACGCTTTAGAGCTCCACTTGTAGTTCTTGTTCTCTTGTGTCTTTTCCAACGCATGCCGCATCGCTGCCCAAAACAGCTTCAAGTTACGTGCGGCAAACTCCGCATCGGCCAAGTTGATTGAGAAATGCCAACTAGGGGGAGTGGCGAGCACATTCCTATGAACCATTGCAAATGGCACCTTACCAATGGAGGCAAACTTGGCGAAGTTATAAGCCGATTTAACAATCGGCAACCGCTGGTCCCATGCTATTTCGTCCAGATCACATAGTATATTAAAGAGTTATCCTACCGTCTTATTGTCTGCATTGCTTGTCTGTCACTGTAGGGGTGAAAATGTGAGACAGTTGCACCTTGCTACCGTACTGATCTATAAGTTCTTCTCAGAACTTTTTTATGAATTGCGGGTCACTTCGCTCACAATTGACCGCGGCACACCATGGAGGTAGACCACGTGCCCAAGGAATATTCAAGCCGTGCCCTTTGCACTCACCGTATCAAACATTCTGATGAAATGTAACATCTTATTAAAGGAATCCACAACCACTGACATACCATTGTGACTTGCCGCCATCTCGAGCAAAACCGTGATGAAGTCTATGGAGATGTCTTGCCACTGTTCCTTGTGGGTGGGCAAGGGTTGGAGGAGAAACGGATTCGTTCTCATTTGTGCCTTGTAGTGTTAAAAATATCATAACTACAAAAGAATCCTGCCACTTCTGAAAACATGTTGGGCCACCAGAAGAAGTGAGCCACGGTCATCAATGTCTTGTTGGCAGAGAAATGGCCGCTCGAGCTACTGGTTTTGCACTCCCCCAAAACATGGTGCCAAAAAGCCGACACCGTGGCAACCACCACTTGCTACGTGCCATGTTGTAGCCAATACAACACCTTGAAGAAAAATCTCCAAGTGTCGTAACCCTCCGTAAAAACCTTCACAAGGAAAACATCCTCATTGATCATAAGAGGTGCGTCCCGCTTCATCAGGACCGGTCACCGTGAGAGTGCATGGGCTTGGTTGATGTGACCCAGCTGGTACAAAATCACGTGGTACTCCACCCAATGCACTTGCCACTGCCTGAAGTTGAGCTGTGTCTAGAAATACTTCAACGCGTGGTGGTGAGTGTAGACCATGCAGTTCTGCCCCTTCAGTAACATTGCCTATTCTTTGAGGCTACGACGACTTTGAGTATCTTCTTGTCATGGGTGGCCTAATTAAGGTCTGCCTTGCACAACATGCACGTGTAGTTACTGTGCCAACATGTTGCTAAAGTCTTGCAAGAGGATACCATTAATGGCTAGCTCTGGTGCACTCATCGCCATGTCGAACTCATGGCTGATACCGTCCAAGTGCAAGGCGGGCGCGGAGGTCAGAGCCCTCTTTTGGTTCTCCAAATTATCTTGTTTGCTAACCCCGTAACTCCACTCACGATTCTTGTGAGTGATATTGGAGAGTGGCACTGACACTCTCGCATAGCCAAGGATTAATGTGCAGTGGTATCTAAAAAAATCAAGAAACACTTAAACATCATGTACACTACACAACTTTGGCCGCTCTTGCACAGCCAACACCTTCTCAAGTCCATGGCAATGTGTCAACTGCTAATTATGTATCATAGGATTCCAAATTTTTCCATTGAAAACTCACACTTAGTGAGATTTGAAAAAAACATTTCCTTCCTTAAAATCTCAAGAACATTCTTTACATGCTCCTCATGCTCCTCTCATGTGCTGCCATACACAAAGATGTTGTCAAGGTACAAGACCACAAATTTTTTTAAGTACGGCCTCAAGATCTTTTTCATCACTGCGATGAAGGTGGGCGGAGAGTTTCTCAACCCAAACGGCATCACGAGAACATTTTACAGACCATGGTGTGTGGGGAAGGTCGTCTTTTCCACATCACATGCCGCTATACAGATCTTCTGTTAGTAAGAATAGAGGTCGGTCTTTGTGAAGAAGCGAGTTGCACGGACCTTGACAAAGAGCTCCCCATCTTGTGGAGGCTCGTATCGGTTCTTGATGGTCAACTTGTTCCACGCCCCGTTGTCCACGCACATGGACATCTGCCTCATCATTGATTGAACAAAAAATACATATGTACTGTAAGGAGATGAGGATGGGCGGATGAAGCCCTCTACCTTCATCTTGGCAAAACACTTGTTAAGCTATTGGAGTTGTGCATCACTCGTACAGTACGTTGCACAAAGAGGCGAGTGGACTCGAGGTGTGAGGTCGATGCGATGGTTCACGCCACGGTTTGGTTTCAGCCGTGTTAGAAGGGTCCTATAAAACATGTACTTGAACACCGCACACACCTTGTACATTCCCTCGGGCAACGTTGCACACTTGATTCGGCTCCCTTGCTCACGAGTCATCCTTTGTGCCAGAGCAAGCACCACATCCTTCGTTTTGGAAAAATCCTACTTCACATCTCGCACAAATGCCAGAATAATCTGCTCTTGTTTTCAAATCACACGCTTGAGTTGCACCATGTCCAGCATCATATGCACCAATCTATCCTTGCGAGGTACCATCTAATGTGGCCCTTTCTCCCCCCAAGTCTCCTCCTTTGTAGGCTCTTCCTTAAACCATGTAGGCATGGGATACTTCTTGCCACAGAGCTTGACTGAGACGGTGCACGCCTTGTAATTGACGACAGGATTGTACTTGTGGAGGAATTGAAGACCGAGCATCACATTGTTATCCTTCATTGGGCATACCCGGTATGCGGTCGTTATGCAATGCTTCCTCACGCAAATGGAAGGGGGACGGGCCAAGTACCCCACTTCAATTGTGTTGTCCATTTGGTTAGCGGTCCGCTTATTTCTCATAAGCGCGGGGCTCTACTTACGAGCACAATCATGCTCACAAAGCAATGGCTCATGCCACAATCCAATAGACCTCCCACCTTCCCCTTGACGTCCTTCACTCGAGCATCCAAAAGGCGTGCGAGCTGCTCCACCTCATACTTCAAATCCCTCGCCTTGACCTCGTAAACCCCCATAATTGTCACAATGCTTTTGGGTGGGCGGTCAACAAGATGTTTTGGTTTAGAGGAGCTAGGAGTAACGTCATCTACTCCCAGCTTTCCTCATTTCCATTCTCCTTTGTTGCTTTTGTTGCTTTCTTCGTGACTTGATCGCGTCCTCTTGCCACTGACCCTTATTGTCGCGCTTCTTTAAACTCCAATAATCAAGTTAAATGTGTCCAGGATTTCCATAGTTATAGCACTTGGACTCTTGCAATGCTCTAATGTCCATGGGCGTGTCTTCAATCTTGGCCCGTTTGTCGTAACCACGTCCAAAACAATTGTGACTATTTGCATGAGCATGTTGCTCTTGCAAGCGTACTATTCAACTGGTATGATCATTTTAAATAAGTCATTGTTGAGGTTGTGCATCACCGTTATAACGCGGGCATCCTCCTTAAGGTTGTCGTGTTGTGGAAGAACAATTCGTGGGAGTTGAAGCCAAAATGAGTGACAATCTCACAAAACATACAAATGGTTGACGACGCTATTTGTGTGGCAAGTATTATGCAGCTTCGCACAGGTGTTGTCCCTTACGTGACCTATGGTGAAGCACTTAATGAACGAATCTGTGAGCTCCATCCACGAGTTCAGCCATTTTAAGATAAGATTGTTCTTGTGATTCACCCAGTTTTGATGGCCGGGTTTGGCCAAAATGCATCAAGTGGTACATTTTATCTTCTCCGAAGGTTTTGTAAACTCACCTCCATAAGTGGAGGAAGGTGAGGCTCAAAACATTTCCTACATTAGATTTAAGGGGGCCTTTGAGGGATTTCACCCTCCAGCTTCGAGCTAAAGGGTAGTTAGTAAACCAATTTCAACCTCCTGGTGCCCCTTCACCTACTAGCCCAACTTCAACCTCTAGTGGCTCTTCAGCTGCTAGTGGCCTTTTTAGCTTCCAGTGTATCATCTTCCAGCTGACTCTTCAGTTGGCCTGGGTGCTTATGTAACCAACCGGGTGGTTGTGCAACTACCAACAACCTCCATGGCCAATACCTCTAAAGACACCCTCTCAGGCTTGCTTAAGGAGCTAAGTCATCCAGTCCACAATACCTTGACCATCCTTCAATCATCATCAAATTCCTTTTGATGCGTCCATTGTCTGCTACTACCGGCCTTAGCCCCTGACAATATAAACGAGTGCCTTAGGACGCACCTTGTACAAAGATTTTTACCTTCCTTAATGTAAGCTAGTGGCTCCACTCTAGGTCTTGCTTTACAGACTTAGTCTGAAGGCATCCGGGGAAGGCGTCCTGTGGGTTCACAAGCGTACACTTGTGACTACATCCATGCAGCTACTTTAGGAAACTCTCCATGTATTTCTCTAAGTGATTTACACCTTCCTACAGATATTTCACATTCTTTGATGCACGCCTTGCCCTTCCATCTTTCAATGCAGTTTCACCCATCCACCTTCCGCAAATCTGAACACTTGCAAATGCTGAAGGTTGGAGCTGATGGGATTGATTTTGTGATTACACCTCCGATGTAGGTGACCATTGCTGCTTCATTGTCGTGTGGATTGCTTTGCATCACATTGGCCCACCAATCCAACCACGCCACTCTCAAGAGGGTCACAACATACTCACGGTGCGCCTCGAACATTGAGGCATCCACGCCAATGGTGGTGGTGAAGTACATCTTTTGTTTGAGGGTCCAAGTGTGTGGAGAAGGCCCATCCTTCCTAAATAGGTCAAACACATTTGGCTTGGGCAAGCCCAAGATGCCACCTGTAGTTTCGTTAAGTGTGGCAACTACCACTAGTGTTGTCACAGGATGCTTCGTGAGATCTCAATTGAAGTGTGTGTATCAATGTTGACTTGTCAACCCATAGGGTGCCTTGATGCCTTCAGATTGAGTCTCCATATTATGCTTGAATACTTGTGGAGTGACGAGCATGCACTTGAAAAGATGCATGCCTTGAAAAGGCGGGCTTCTTGAAGCACTATTTTTTTATGCTATAGTCTATGTCGCAGAGTCAAACACTAGACTTAGCTACAATAACATAAATTGAAGTTAGCTTGAGACATGTGAAAGCATAAGCCGATGTTCAAAGGCATGTGAATGATGATGTGGGAATGAATGTGAAGGTTGATGTTTGAAGACATGTTTGACTTAGTGATGTGAGCTCCTTAAAGTAGTCATGGGGGAGGAGGCCTCCTTCAAGGTAGTTTCCCCAAAGATTACAAGTAGTTGGATAACCACTTGGTTGGTTGCATAACCAATGGGGATAGCTGAAGTGTAACATTAAAGATGAAAGGTTATTGGTAGGAGCAAGGTTACAAAGAGGTTGTGGGAGGTTGTTGGAGTAGGTAGACAAAACTACCTTTTTGATGGAGACGGAATGATCATATCCCAAAAACGCTTCCAAGGGAATCTCAGATCTTGTGAAGGCAAGGATTTGAACATCACCTCCATCAGTTGTAGGAGTTGAGTTTCAAGTCCCTCGAAAAGGAAAAAAGAACTTCAAGAAGCATTTAGCGAAACTTGGCCATCAAAAGTAAGTAAATTGTAATACCCCCTGAGTTGATGATAGGCGATGATGAAAGAGGTCCCATAGGAGGAATAGGAGGATTCTTGACTCAAAGACACATGATGAACATTCTTTTTGGTGATTATGGTATGTGTACAAAGGTTCTTAAAGATTTAGCGTGATCTTTCTTAGGGTGGAAACTACACAGATGGTGATTTTTTAAAAAAAAGGTAGTGCAAAGGGTGTCAAGTGAATTTATAAGAATATTTGCTTCAACGTTTCTGGCAACGTCCGCAAATATCAAAAGCAATACTAGGCTCACTCTTGTATATCAAGGGAGATAATGATCCTCTTAGTATTGTCATGTACAATGAGATTTGTAGTTCTTGCAAAATTATGAGGGTGTTGGGGTCAACCAATCACTTGCTCCCAAAGCTTGTGAATGATCGAGGTGAAGGATCCCTGGTTGATTGCTAGCTATAGAATTCCTACAACATTTAGACCAGTTGTGGCCATTCTAAGGTGGTTGACACAAACAGCCCCTTTGACCAAAAACTATGTACAACCCCTCTTAAACAAGTTGTACTAGATGTTAGTTGTGGTTTGTTGTGATTTTCATACAAATCGCCAAGTTATTAGAGAAGAAGTTGAAAATTCATCTGAATTCTGCGAAAATTCTTGTACCAATTGTTTTACATGTTTTTACACAATGCAGGTTGAAACTTCTAGGAACTTGTGAGAGAGGTTATGAAGTCTCTAACTTCAACGTTTGAAGAATCAAGAAGCATAACTAAGGCCTTCAAAACCCCAAGTAAGGCCTTCAATTCCATAGACAGTGGAATCATTGAGCCATCACTCAAAGGTGTTTTATTTCCGGGCTTGTCTTTGTCTTTGTGTGTCTAAATGTCGTAAGAACTATGTTTTCTCTTTGGATTCCCCATGGATATGGGGTGGTCATTGTCCTCTAATGTGAGGACAGGTGATGGTGTGGAAAAGGAAAATATTTTTAGTGATCGCAAGATAAAAGGAAATCTTACCATCCCTATTTTCGTACAAGCAACTACCTTGAAAAAGGATTGTTTGCGATCAAATTTTCAAAAATTTGTTGAGGGTGAATACTACTGGCATCTTCATGTTGTTGACGCTACAACTAAGGTGAATGTTTCTATATATCTTCTTTTACTTCATTTTCTATTGGAAGAGGCACTGTTGGAGTAAGCAATTGAGGTGGTTCCTAAGAATGCGGGAAAAGTGATGTTCTTAAACAATGTTTTTGTGATGATCACAACTGTAAGAAGGGCCTCTTACTAGCTTCTAACCATCTAACTTCTTTGATTCTGCCTCCTACTAAGAAAATCATGTAGGATTTGTGTTACAAAAGTAGCCAAATCTAAAGCATTGTAAGTATGGATGAAGACTAATCTAGTGATGAAACTACAGTTTTGGTGTCTTCAAGGTACATTGTGAGCCATTGGACATGGCTGTGATGGCAAAGTAAATTTAGGTTTGTCAATTGATTATTCTTCTCATAGTGCAGATCACTAGGTATCAGCAACTTTTGATTTAGACTTATTTGAGAAGTCTTGATTTCTTAGATTCTTCTTCTTTATGTTGTAAATTTTTTAATCAATATGCATTGTCCACCGGTGTAAAAAAGATGATAATGTGATTTTATAATACCCATGCTCTCTTGAAATTTCTCTAACTCCACAAAACATGGTGAGCACTGTGCTTTGCCTTCACAAATCATGGAGTTATGAACGACTTCACCAAGATGATAAACCAATGGCATTACCTTGATGGCAAGTGGGTGTTGTGCTTTGAAGAGCTTTCAATGTCACATCAATAGAAAAAAATGTGAAATTTTGTTTTAATGCATGCATTTGTTGTTTGATAATTGCTAAGTCGTATAGTCTTGAGAAAACCTTAGCAAGAATATTGATTACTACTTAGTACATCCTTGCAACCATTCAAGCTTTGTTATCTGGTCTATCGTAAAGAGTGAAATCATGTTTGCTCTAGCCAAGGAGGAATCTACTACCATTTAAAACGTGTCAACTAAAGTTTTGAAGAGAAATTGTAGTAGTGTCTGCAAACATCCTAGAATAACATGCTATTATTCCATGTTCATTAGCTGGTTTAGTTAGAATATTGGAGCGGTGTGCGTTGTTGTCAATGACAAACATGCATCCATTTGAGCCCAGTTAACTCGTTTACTATTTAAAATTTGTGACAGTGTTTCTTACAAGAGAGGAAAAATCAGGTGTGTTTCCAAATCGAGGCTTGATTTTGCAAGAAGTTGTTGTCATGTCAACTGCTTTGTCCTTAAAGTTTTTGACAATGCCATTTTGGTGAATGGCGAATTTGCCATTGTTCTTACTTCATCTGAATTTTTTTGTGGAAGGTTATAATACCCTATGTTTCCATGGAGGCTCATTCTTTGCCATTCAAAAACATTTCCTTGGGTAAGTATGTAAACACAAGTTAGTATCTATTGTCGGCGAGGATAAATATGCTCTTGATCTTGCTTCTTCACTTGGTTTGATGTCAAGTGGTACATCAATTGTTTTTGTTAACTAGACAATGTATTTAATACTCCAATTGTTTAAACTAGCATTGTGTAAGATTTTGTGGAAGTTTCTACCTCCCTTGTAAAGGATTATTATCTTCTCAATTATTTTGAGGTCTCATTATGTACGATGTTATAACAATGTCTATTTTCATTCTAAGATGATCTAGTACTTCTCTAGCTTTGTAAGATAGCATAGTTTAAGATCGAGTGGATGATTATTTTTGTTTTGTGTGTCCTGTGGATTTTTAATGTAGGATTAAAACATGAACTCTCAAACATTAGGTAAATATTTATGAGCCGCTAGAGAATCATGAATGGCATGTAGGAATGACCGCAGTTTGCTCCATGTTTTGAGAGGGTAGGCTTGTGATTACAACTTGTCATTGAACGCGTTACAATTATGTATTATTTCCACATCATAGATTTTTTCCCAAATGCCTTTCATGGTTATACATGTATGCTGGAGCACTTCTTCTTTTTGGAGGTCGTTGACATGGTTTGATACCATATGAATGTTTATGGAATGTGCATGTGTGAAGTTGTACTACTATCAATATGGCTAGGTATTCTTTGTGAAATGTGAAACATATGTAGTAGTATACATGTCATAATGAAGATGAAATCTTTATGAGATACAGGAATATAGCCACAAGTGTAAAGTTGTGGACCTTGCAAGGTGTCCGCCATAAAGGCCTTGAACAAAAGTCTCAACTAAAGAATTCCATTAGAGTGCTTGTAGAGTGATTTGCGTTTACTAGAAGAGGTGCATTCCTTTGACGTAGGTTCTTCCTTTTGCTGTATTTTGTATCATAAAAGGCTAAGCCATAGAGGCACACAGTAGTTCTAGCTACTAAAACATAACTTGACATGGAACTAAAGCATGTTGCAAGAATAAGCTGATTGTTTAAGGAATGTTAATGTTGATGATTGAAGACATGTGAAGGTTCATGTCGAAAGTAACATTGGACTAAGTGATGTGATTCTCTATAAGTAGGCATGAGGAGAGGGGCCTTTTTGGAGGTACTTACCTTTGAGGTTATTGGTAACTGTATAACTACCAAGGTTGTTGAATGACCACCTAGGTGAAGATTCATTTGGATGATCGAGGATCATTGGCAATTGAAAGGCCACTAGGAGGATGTAGTAGGTTGTAGTAAGTTGATTAACTACCCTTTTGTTAGAAGCTCAGGGGTCATCCTCTCAAATGGCGTTTAAGGGGATCTTAGTTGTTTTAAAGGCAAGGATTTAATTTTTCTTAGGTGATTCTTGATTCCCTTATGATGTTAATGTTTGGAGCCTTGGTAGACACAATGTACCATAAGAAGTATTTTGGCCACACGGAGCCATGAAAGCTGGGTAAATCATAGTAATGTTGGTTCACATGTGGGGGATGATTGCTCTTTTTGGGAAGGCATGTGTGGGACGAAGATATTATCTCACCCACATGGTGATTTCATGTAAAATTAATGTTTACAGTTTCATGTCATAAAGGTGGATGCATGGAGCTCCCCATTTAAATTCTGGCTGATCTGGTCTATTTCGTCATATGACATGAAGGAATGGATCATACATGAAAAATAAAGGATGCTTCGAAGATATAACAATGTAGGATCACGCTTAGATTTTTATACGTGGTGGTTATCCCTAACATGCGCCATGCACTAAGCATTCTCCTTATAACAGCTTTGTAGTAACACTTTGTTTAGATTGAACAAAACACTATTGTTCTTACTGTTTCAAGCAAGCTCCTTTTTTTCATGGAGATGCTAGTCATTACTATACTATATCTTCTGCATATCACTCATCCCTAGCCGTAGTTGTTGCTGTTTATATAGAGGATTTTTAAAAGTGCCTTCTTATTCTTGTCATTTTCCTTCTAATCTATCCCTTATCATTCATCTTGACTTCCTCACTGACAGAAAAACTATCTTTCACAACTTGTTAGCCAAAATTAGTAGACTTGTGAGATGTTAGGTTTGACACGCGATGTGTCTATAGAGGACAGTGTTGCCATGTTTTTTATTTTCCTTGAATGTTCTTACGTCATTACCGTGTGTCAAATATAGCCTACACAGAGAAACCAATAGTGATTTTACACGAGCCATATGATATCAAATATAATCATGTGGCATTCCTCCTTTTGCAGGATTGTGGAGTGGATCCTTTGGCAACTCGAGCACATTCTTACGGAGGTCTTCACAATATGTGTGTAAGGTGATTCTATTTTCGCATGCTTCATTCTCCATCACGTGTTCCTCAATATCTTGTTTGACTAATGATGTATGCAAGGCTCGCATTTTTTATTCTCTTCTACTGCCTGCTACACAAGGTATGCATGACGGTTCACCGTTTTGCTTTCACTGATGTAAAGGAAGGGCAAGAATACCATGTGATGCATTGACTAGGTTGATGGCGCTTTAATACCCTCCCTATATCACAATGTGTCAACCATGATTTGTATGTGATTTCCATGACTTGTGCTTGAAAATTGCATTTGGAAGGTATGAAAGACGTTTAATGTCACTCACGCATTTTCATTCAATGTGGTTCACATTCTGAAACATTAAGCCCAATGATGCCACACAAATATAGACACACATGACCTCATCAATGTACAAACATAGACCACTATTCATTGAACTATGTACATTGTTTTAGATTTGGAAATATTTAAAGATAGAAAAATTGGGATGAGATTCACCATGTATGAAAAGGATAAGACCGCCAATCTTGATTACTCGATTTCATATGGTAGTCATGAGATATATGTCGTTCTCTAGAAGGCAAGGTAGCTCATGCCTACCATATACGTGTTATTGTATGTGATGCCAACATCATGATTGCGTTAATCTTATCCTAATGCACCACTGATTTTCTACAGCCTGTGGGTACAATGTGTATAGAGATCAAAGTGCTTGATTTGGGGTGATGAATGTAGAATTTGGGACTTGGCAACTTCATTGAGCGATATATTGATATGGGTTAAACAATATTCCATTATGTTTTTCACATTCAACATACAAAATGCAAGGGTAGGAGAATGGAAACCATAAACCACAATGAATTTTTGAGTGTGTATGAACATTTGAAAAGGTTTAACTAAGATTATGTGCAAATGAAGAATATGTACGATGAATTAGGCGATGAGATTGTGATAGATGTCTATTGGAATTATAACTGAAACAATTGTTTGACATTGCTTTTTGCACCCATTTACCAAAGTGTACACTATGGATAAACATTCCGTGGTTCTTCTACCCAGTTACAATCAGCTTTTACCTTGACATAGAGGTTTAGTGATAATGGTTTGCGTGAACTAGATTGTTGGGTAATGTAGTATTATTTTGTCATCGGTTTGTGGATCTGTTTTTCATAAGAGGGAAAACAGCTGCATATTGAATACATGCTCTTCAAGACAACTGAAGCTACATGCCTGGATTTAATATGCAATACAACAACATCTGAAATGTCTTCATGTCGTACTTATAAATGTTAAAATCGGTAGAACAAATTCATAAAGAGAATCCTAAATCTCGAAGTGTATTGAATAAAAATCTGACTTTATAGTTCATGTTGTAGTCATTGTAAATCATGAACATAGAATAGTCTGAACAAATGTATTTTAAGGTGAAAACACCTAAATAAAATTGATTTCAAATACCTATTAATTCATCTGAAGGTACACAAAGTAAGACTTTTGTACACATCAATGTACGTAGATATGGACTTGCGTATGACCATAATGCGCGTTTGAAATCAATGCCATGGGAAACTACTATTTGTAAACATGATAATTATACAATAATTTTCTGCAAATGTTTACTTTGACATATAAAGCTCTTCATACATACCCTAATGTAATGTCAAATATACCACTATTCCCCTCATGTCATCAACAAGACATTTGACAATCACTTCAACATTTTTTCGTTAGTTTATTATTACTGTTTTCATCCTATGTGTGCAATGGGTTACATAGTAACCCATTGCACACAAGTGTGCAATGGGTTACCATGTAACCCATTGCACAATTGTGTGCAAATTTCCACTTGTTAAACCATGGCAAAGATCTGTCAGTCCTGATACCTATTTCCAGCCACGGCAGACCGCTGCTTCAAATCGGCAGTGAGTTGGAATCGTCATCTTGCAGACACTCCCGCAGTTGCCGGCTGCAATTGCACCACAACGGATAAGTTCTGGGTTCTGAATCCGGATGCAGCAACCATGGCAACAGGTCAACCCCCCTTTCCCCTGGGATTTCTCTCGAGATGCAGGGGAGAAACGGAATCGCGGTATGGGTATGACGCACGGTTCTGCTGGCGTGGTAACAGTATGGATGGTTTGGGGTTCAAATATTTTCCTGTTGGCATTGGGGCCCCGTGGTATCTGGGCCCCAGTGCCACGTAATGCATGTCACAATTTTTTAGGCCCCTTCCTGTCACGATCCCCAAGCAAAAATTCCGATTCCACGCTGCTCGGACGACCTTTTGATGGCTCCAGACAGATCAAGCGCCAGGAGAGCATTCTCCTGGTGCTTGATCTGTCTACGCTTTATATCTTTACATATTCATCTCTATACTTCTATCTATATTCATATCTATATCTATATCTATATCTATATCTATATCTATATCTATATCTTTACCTATATCTATATCTATATCTATATCT
>SZWC01009298.1:65014-75074 GCA_023375785.1 Penium margaritaceum | reverse complement strand
CCCCCCCCCCCCCCCCCCCCCCGGTGTGAGAATGCAATCGTTTCATGATTGCCCTGGGGCAAGTTCGTTGGTGTTGTTGCCGTCTCCTTTTTCCAAGCAGGTGATGAGCTTTCTCCGTCTCGCTTTCGGCATCTGACATGCCGTAGCATTGACCAAAACTGGACACTGTGAACATCACCGTCAGGACAGTTTCCTTCCAATCATGCCGCATGAAGCCAGACTGCATGAAGGCCAAGCCTGGTCTTTCCAATCTTCTGTGGGGAAACGACTGGAAGCCGAGACGGGCTACTGCGGCACAACCGCCGCCGCCGCCACTGTCAGGAGTTAAAACTTCGGATGCTACTTTGTTCTGAGAATATCTGAGATGCCACTTTGTTCTCTGCAATCTTCTGCAGGAACGGCCGGAAGCTGACACCGGCCTGCGCCACCGCCGGCACCACCACCACCACGCAAGCCACCAGCAGCTTCTACCGCACCATCAGCACCAGCACGAGCACCAGCACCAGCAAGAGCAGCGGCAACGACAACACCACCGGCTGGCGCAGGAGGGGCACGAGGAGGAGGAAAAGCCCATGCACCCGCTCCTTTCCGGGAATTCCACTCACGCGAGCTCCCACCCCATCCTCCCTCGGCCCCCCTCCAGCACGTCCAACCACGGAGACGAAGAAGACGGAGAGAAACGAGCCCACACAGGCATCCTCACCCCTCTACGGCATGCCCTCGGCGGCCTCTTCCGGTCAGGAAGCGGAGCAGGAGGTCGGGGAGGAGGGCTGGCGGGCAACGAGGGTGGAGGGAGCGGGAGTGTCCGCGCCGGACAGAAGCAAGCAGTGCTGTCCTCCTCTCCGCAGTTCACCGCGGCCGGCGGACCGAAGAGGGCTTCGAGTGCGGGGAAGCTACCCCTGATGTCCGCCTCAGCCCAGCGGGTGGCCAGCGACGACAATTTGAAGTCGGGGAAGGACGCAAACAGTGGCGGTGTGGGTGAAGAGAATAGGGGAGGTTCTGCAGACGCCACGGCTGTGGATGTACAGAGTAGAGAGCGAGTGAGGGATGCAGACAGCGACGAGGAGGATGAGGAGGTGGAGGTGGTGGTGACTGTCGACTCCCCGCGCATGCTCTTTGGCCGGAACAAGAACCGGTAGGACCTGTGGAGATATGTCATCATGCGGTGTCAATCTTTGCACAGCTGTAAAACTGGTCTGATAGGGCTTGGCTCGGCACAAGAGTCAGATCGTATGAGAATCAAATGTCAATGTTGTACCTAAGGCATGCATAAAGCCATGAAGTTAAGTCATTTTATGGCCCTTTCCCAAAACAACACAGTTTAGATCAATGTGAAATCACATGAATACAAGCTAGCAATCATAGGGACGCAAAGGTGTTAGTCATTCTTCAACATCGCATGTAGAAACCAACCACCTCCCTACCCATGACATGAAAGTCAGTGCATCCGCTCACCTCTGTTCCCATGCTCGGTCGCCACCTTGAGAAAGTACGTAGAAGCTTCCTAGCAACACGGCCGCTGACCGGGCGTTAGTGCCTGGTCAGACGGTGACGACAGTCACAGGTCGTACACACAGCGGCAAGGGTTTGGCTAGGAGACACAAGGCAAAGTGTCAGAATGCTTCAATATAGCATATGCAGAGAGAAATGACAACTGACAGGTCCAAGGCATAAATACCTGCCGCGGCGCACGGCGGGTGTCGCACGCGGCAGTCCAAGAGCTGTCCTAAAACCGGCCCAAAACCACTGTTTTGGCCGTAACTCTGCGCACAAATGTCAGAATCCTACGCCGTCTGAACCTAGACGTGCAGAATCAAAAGAAAGACGGATTGACTGGTCACATGCATGCATCCATCGACTGACAGTGAGCATACAATGCAAAAACATGCAAATAGGCCTCATGGCCAGTCCGCCGAAAGGCGCCTGCAAGACGTAGAAGGCACAGCAAAGAGTCCCGGTGGCATCTGGGGCTCTGGAACAGTGGTCGGTCAGCTCCAAGCGGGTAGTCCGCCGCCTGTCGTCGCGCCAGTGTCACCAGGGCCGCCTGCCTCAGGGATCTGCACGAGTATGGACACGGCTGAGTGGTCACAGTAAACTGTACAGGAACGGCACAAAGCACAACACTCCCCCATGACCCGATGGTACGCATTTCCATACGCGTGCAGCACTGGTACAACCACAGTGGGTGACAAACAGATGAGACGCAAACGTACATCCCACACTCAACCACTGTCACGCACGGGGCGAAGCCCAACAGAACGAATGGCCACCAAGAACTTTCCGCGGGCAAGTGCCTTCGTCAAGAAATCAGCACGCTGCAAGTCAGTGCCAACCCACATGATGGAGATCACGCGTCGCTCCACCAGATCACGAACGAAGTGATGCTCAACCGTAATGTGCTTTGTGCGAGCATGAAAGACACCAGAGTTCTCCGCAATGGCGAGAGCACTTTGGTTGTCGCAACGCAGCACAATGGCGGGTACTGACTGCCCAAGCTCAAGAAACAAGCGCTGCAGCCAGACTGCCACAGCAGCCCCTGCCCCCAAAGCCACATACTCTGCCTCCAACGAGCTACGTGCGATGCAGCCCTGCTTCCCGCTTCGCCAAGACAAAGCGGTACCACCGAGCAGAAACACGTAGCCAGTGCGACTGCGCCCGTCAGGGCTCCAAGCCCAGTCGCTGTCAGTGTANCCGTCAAGGACCACCGAACACTGCCGACGAAAGCAGAGTCCGAGATACGGCGTGGAGACCACGTAACGTACCACTCGCACAGCCGCGTGAAGAGCTCTCGCACGTGGAGCCTGCGAGAACTGAGCGAGGAGGTTGACGGCAAACGCGATGTCGGGACGCGTGGTAGTGGCCAGGTACATTGAAGATCCGATAAGACGGAGGTAAAAGGTCACGTCCACTGTCTCCCCCAACTGTGTAGGGTCATCCACCTTCAAGGCATCCTGCCCATCAGGTGTGAGGGGTGTGGAAGCAGTGGGCACTACACCAAGGAGATCGCTAAAGCGCTCCCCGACGACTCGTGCGTATCGGGCCTGATGCAGCAATAGTGTCCGATGTCTGCGATCTCGCACGATCTCCATACCAAGAAACACCGATGCAGGACCGAGGCCCTTCATCCTGTTGGCGGTCTGCAGGACAGCCTTAGCCTCCTTCACGGCCTCCAGGGACGGAGACGCGATCAGAAGGTCATCAACATAGACTAGGATGGCGGTGAACCGCTCGGGTGCCGGTAGGATGAAGAGTCAGGGGTCTGCCTCGCTCTGTACGTATCCTGCGCGAGTCAAGGTGCCAGTGATCTCCCGGTTTCAACACCGTGGAGACTGCTTGAGGCCGTACAAGGACTTGCGCAAGTACCAGACCTTGTCACTGTCCTCAAAGCCTGGTGGCTGAGCCACGTAGATCTCCTCATCCAAAGAGCCATGGAGGAACGCGTTGTTCACATCCATCTGGTGTAGTTCCCAGTCATGCTGAGCCACTACACCGAACAGAGCTCGAGCTGAGGTCATGCGGCCGTTAGGGGCAAAGGTGTCAGTGTAATCAACTCCCTCAATCTGAGAGAACCCCTTGACGACCAAGCGGGCCTTGTAGCGTTCCAGTGAGCCATCCGGCTTCACTTTCTTGCGAAAGACCCACTTGACCTGAATCGCCTTCCTCCCAGGGGGAAGGTCGACCAGCTGGTAGACTCTGTGCTCTCGGATAGCGCGAAGCTCATCCTCGCAAGCAGCTCGCCAGGCATCAGCATCCTGCGATGAGAAAGCCTCCCTCAATGTGCCCGGGTCAGGCGCCAAGGAGGGGGGACTCTGCGTGGCAAGTGCACACGCCTCAGTGTCAGGCCTGACGGCCACGAGATCAGCTACTGCGTCACAGGCAATGTGGAACTCACGAGTGACCAGGTCGTGCCGTATGGGACACGCTGGGTGTACCTCTGAAAGCTCAGTGCGGACACTCAGGCCTAAGGCCTTTGTGCCTGGATCACCGCTCGCGATGCTGCGAGAGGAACGCCTGGGTCCGGGACCCGACGCTGGCTGAGCTCTGGGATCCAGTGGTCGAAGGCAACCACCGGGCTCACGGGAGTAACCAGAGGTCGAGGGGCGCACCTCTGGCTCAGGAACAGGTACGACCACAGGGACAGGTACGACCACAGCTGGTGAGGGCTGAGACGAGGCAGCCGGAGATGCCGTGCGAGGAGAAGCGTGTGTGGGGGACACTGAGCTGGGAGTGACAGCGGGCAAGGCTGGCCCGGACAGTGAGACAGGAGTGTCAGCCGACGTAGGGACAGGAGTGGGCTGGGCTGGGTCAGACGCCGGAGCAGGGGTGCCAGTGGACACAGGTGGTGATGCAGGAGGAGACGTGAGAGCAGCGGTACCTGTGGGGTGTGAAACAGGCTGAACAAGCGGGATCTCTGGACCAACGGCAATGATAGCCGGATCATCAAGTGCTGGAGATCGTGAGGGGACTCGAGCGGACACATCAGCCTGACGAGAGATGGTCGCTGGCGGAGAAGTGTCCCCCATCCGCTGAGGACCCTCACAGGAAGGGACATGAGCTGCAGAAAGGGCTGTGATCGAAGTCAGATCACGGTATGTGAGAGACTCAAAAAACAGCGCATCACGGGACTCAATGACACGACGGCGAGTGGGGTCCCAAAAACGCCAGGCCTTCGACCGCGGGGAGATGCCGATGAAGGCACACGAGCAATCCCGAGGGGAGACCTTGGACCCCTGCTGGTCCTCGGTGTACCACACGGAGGCCAGGGAATCCCAGACGCGTGCGAGACGAAGATCGGCACGGTGGCCAAACCAGAGCTCGTACGGTGTAACATGATTGGGAAGCGGACCATGCGGGAGGCGGTTCCAGACCCACGTCATGTAGGCGAAGCCCTCGAAGACGAAGGACTCCGGGAGACCGCACTCAGACCGCATGGCGCGGACCGCATCCTCCATGGTGCGGTTCCAGCGCTCAGAGACACCGTTCTGCAGTGGAGTAGCAGGAGCGGAGACCTGGTGAAAAATTCCGTGCTCAGCAAAGAAGGAGTCCATCTCACCGAGGAACTCGCCGCCGCGATCCAAACGAAAGGTATGTAGCGTGTGGCGAGACTGACGCTCAGCCATCACGAGCCAGAGCCGAACAGCAAGGGCGGCGTCGCTATTCTGACGCAGACTGTAGACCCACCGCATCCGGGTGAAGTCATCAGTCAGCGTCAGAACATACCGGCCCCTCTCGGATAGGGACTCGACCGGGAGAGGACCAAGCAGGTCCGAGTGGACCAACTCGAGTGGCCTCAGCGCTCGGGAACGCGAATCAGGGTAAGTGCACCGGTGCATCTTTCCCTGAGCGCAAAAAAGGGCAGTCGGTCTTGGGTGGCTTCTCGAAAGAAGCCACGTCAAGGCCAAGAGCGGGCTGTGTCCGTATGAGCTTCGACACAGTGTCGGAGCCCACATGACATAGACGTCGGTGAAGCAACTTCTGGTGTTCTGGGGATAGAACACGAGTGACAAAAACACGAACAGAGGAAGGGGGAGAGCAAGGGGAGGATGGCCGAGCAATGCGGTACAAATCATCTACGACTGATGCACGCAGGACAATGCTACGGGTGTCAAGAGCAGTCACCGTCGCTGAATCAGCGGTGTGCTCAACGGAGAGACCCATCAGAGTGCAGGCACGCACAAACAGCAGACTGAGCTCAAGGTCAGGCACAAACAGCACGTCAGAGAGATACAGGGGGCCAGACGGACCATCAAAGCATACAACCCCAACACCGTGGACCGGTAAGGACTGACCAGAGCCTGTACGAACAGAACGGACAGTCGTGACAGGACCAAGTACCACAAAGTCACTACGACGACACGTCATGTGGTGGGTGGCACCGGAATCGATGATCCAAGTGCCACCGGAGTCACGACTGGTGGACGTCACTGTACAACGAGCGATGGAACACACGGCATCAGAGGGACGCTGAGCCGTCAGTGGGAAGGGAAGACGTACATCACGAAGGTGAGACTCATGAATCCAGTCAGTGCAGTCAGGCCCATCATCATCACATGCGGACTGTGCGCCCCCACACGTGTCATCACGAGTCACGAGGACGGACGAACAAGCAGTCTGTGATCCACTCGACGATGACAACACACTCGCACCTCCCTGAAAGCGAAGCGCCAGAAGATGACGAAGCTCGGCGATGGTGCGGTCACGTGGGTCTGGAGCACTGCTGCTCGCTGGTGAGGACGCAGGAACAGCTGCAGTCATGGTCGCCGCGCGTCCAGAGGAGTGTGCGGGCGACGTGCCGGACGCGATGCGGGCAGCATGGGCAGCCTGAAGTCCGCGAGTGATGTGCTCCCAGTCAAGCGGCTGCTGGCACTCGGTGTAGCGATGGGCACCTCCACAGTTGTAGTAGTGCACGGAATGGCCACTGCTACCACTGGATGACGACTGCTGCTGACCCGATCCGCGCTTCCTATTCTTCTTCTTCCCCTGGGCAGCTGCTGCAACGCCCTGCGTCTGCGTGGGTGTTGACGGGGTTGAAGAGGAGGAGGAAGATGCGGTCGTGATGGAGGTAGATGAGGGTGACTGTAGGAGGGAAGATGGTGGTGAGGTGAGGACTGCTGCAGCGAGGGAAGTCTCCTGATGTGCTACTGCTGCCTCGCGGGCCGACGTCACCTGGAGGAAAAGCTGATGGGCCCAAGGGAGCAGCTGCAGGGTGGCTGAGAAAGACTCGAGAGCAGCGTCGCTGTACCGTGTGAAAATGTTGGTGTACTCCAGGCGAACTCCGAGCATGATCGTCAGAAGCGCCCACAGCTGTGTGCCCGCTGAGGTCCCCAGACGAGTGTAAATACGCATGGCGCGTCGCCAGTAATCCGCCGCAGGCTCCGCTGGTCCTTGACGAAGCGAGTGGAAAGCACGAATGTGTGACGCACGCGTAGCGTGCGTCTCTGCGGCCAGCAGGGACAACGCCAGATCCCAGCCTCCACGAGGATCAGCTCCGGTGCCTGTGCCAGCTTCGCCGAGGAAGGGGCAGAAGTCGACGACAGTCTCGCGTGGCATGGCGTAGAGAAGTTCTCGCATGGCCCGGGCTGCTGTCAGCACCTGTGCTGGATCTGTAGAATGGTATGGGTTGTGGTAGTAAGGCCACACTCCCTCGGAAGTGGCCCACACCTGAAACAGGATCTCCCAGCAGTCAAATCCATCCTGGTTGATGTACCGTGGAGATGGTGCCTCAAAGTCCTTTGGCTGCCGCTCCGTGGGGAGAGCAACCGCAGGCTGAGGAGGGCGAGAGACGGGGAAAACTCCTGGAAGAGGGTGATCACCGGGGAAGGTAGGTGACGGTCGTATCGGGGACACGGGTGGAGGTCGGATACCCGTCTGCAGCTGACGGAGGCGCTCCTGTAGAAGACGAATCTCCCGCTCCTGGGAATCATCCTCGAAGCCTGGCATGAATGGCTCGTCATCAAGGAGGTCCGCAGGTGGTGGAGAAACCACACCAGGAGGTGAAGCAGGCGGAGCACCTGTCACGGGCACCTGGGCCGAGTGCTGGGTGGAGGCCGCAACGCCGGCAGCTCCCTCAGAAATCCGCGAAGGAGCCGTGGATTGAGCACGCAGGAGCTCAGTCAGCGTGCGGATCGCGTCAATCTGCTCTCGCTGCAGACGACGCATCTCCTCTTGCTGGCTGCGCAGGTCCGCAATGGCCTGCGAGCGAGGGCTCAATACCTCTGAAGAAGAGGAGGAGGGATCACCTGGTCCCTTGTCCTTGTCGTCGAGCGAACTCATGTCGCCGCTCACTATGGGACGGCAGGTCAAGTTTGCCAGATTTCAAACCCGTCTACGTTTCTCGGGGATTTCAAACGCTGGCAACTTTTGACTTTCCGGTTGAAATTTTGGCTAAGTGTAATGCTGATGTCAGCAAGTGGTTGCTGATGTCAGCACGACCTGATGACGTCAGCAATCAACAATGCTGACATCAGCTCGTCCCCTTCCCTTTTTTTTTCTTGTCACGGTTCTGCCGCGTGTGGAGCCGCCTCGCGGTGGGGCGCGACAGCTCCACGGAAGCTGTGCAGCAGCTTCCGCCCAGCTGCTGCTGCAGCTGTGCTGTCAGCTGCAGCAGCAGCTGCGTAGCTGCGTGTGTAGCGGTGGCAGTAGCGGCTGCGCTGCTGCTGCTGCTACTGCGCGCGGCGGCTGCTGCTGCGCGTTGCAGCTGCTGCTGGCTGCCGCCGCCGCGCGCTGCTGCTGGCTGCCGCCGCTGCGCGCTACTACTACTGCCACTGCTGCGCTGCTGCTGCTGCCGCGACTGCCGCTGCTGCTGCTGTGCCACTGCCACTGCTGCGCTGCAGCTGCCGACGCTGCTGCTGCGCTGCTGCTGCCGCCGCTGCTGCCACGCTGCTGCTGCGGCCACTGTTGCTGCGCTGCTACTGCCGCCGCCGTCGTGTGACACCCGCCGTGTCGCACGCGGCGGCGGCAGTAGCAGCGCCGGCGGGTGTCGCACGCGGCAGTCCAAGAGCTGTCCTAAAACCGGCCCAAAACCACTGTTTTGGCCGTAACTCTGCGCACACATGTCAGAATCCTACGCCGTCTGAACCTAGACGTGCAGAATCAAAAGACGGACGCAGCGACTGGTCACATGCATGCATCCATCGACTGACAGTGAGCATACAATGCAAGAACATGCAAATAGGCCTCATGGCCAGTCCGACGAAAGGCGCCTGCAAGACGTAGAAGGCACAGCAAAGAGTCCCGGTGGCATTTGGGGCTCTGGAACAGTGGTCGGTCAGCTCCAAGCGGGTAGTCCGCCGCATGTCGTCGCGCCGGTGTCACCAGGGCCTCGTGCCTCAGGGATTTGCACGAGTTTGGACACGGCCGAGTGGTCACAGTAAACTGTACAGGAACGGCACAAAGCACAACACACCTGTCATCAGTTGGTTGGAACACTTACTAGGCACATGGCCATGCCCTAGTTTTTTATTACTATCATCATTAATGTAATTGTGACTATTATTGTTGTTTTTATTCGAGATGAATTTTGTTACAGTCAACAGTTGACACCCTAGTATAGTATGGTGGGGAAAACGAATAGGAAGATGTAGGAGGCATTGGTGATGAGTGTCAGGAAAATGCTCAGCCATGATGGAGCCATGCATAGTGCAATGCATGAGGGTCCTGAGAAGATGCGTACAAGCTTTCTAGCGACAAAGCCGCTGACTGGGCGTCAGTGCCCCGTCAGACAGTGACAACAATCACGGGTTGTACACACGACGGCAAGGGTCTGGCTAGGAGACACAAGTCAAAGTGTCATTATGCTTCAATGAATTTGCAAAGAAATGATGAATGATATGTCCATGGCAAAAGTACCTCCCGCGGCGCACGGCGGGTGTCACACGCGGCAGCACAAGGTCTGTCCTAAAACTGGCCCAAAACGACTGTTTTGGCCGTAACTCAGCGTAGACATGTCAGAACGCAACGCTGTCTGAACCTAGACGTGCAAAATCACAAGTCGGACGCTATGACTGGTCACATGCATGTATCCGGCATCAAACGGTGGATACACAATGCAAAAACATGCAAATCGGGCCCACGGCCAGTCCACTGATAAACTCTTGCATGCTGCAGAAAAACTGCACGAGGTCCCTAGCAGCGTCCAGAGCTGGGACGGTTGTCGGTGAGCTCCAAGCTGGTAGTCCACCACCACACGACGCACCGGTACCACCTGGGTCCGCATCAGGGATCTGCATGGGCATGGACACGGCCGAGTGGTCACAGTAAACTGTACAGGTTGACAGGAACGTCACAAATCACAACAGGTACGCGAGTAGCTATAAATGTGCTCGCACTTCACAAAAACCCAATAGAAGGGACAACACAGTTCAAGGGGTGGTTGAGCCTTCCTTGTGGTCAGTTCAGGCGTGAGCTCACTTGTAGTTGAAGGGTGATGGCATAGCTCGGCCCAAGCCCACTCTGGAACATGGCCTTTTTCCACCAACATGGTGCTCGCCAAAGACCGCTAGTGTTTTGCCTAAGGTTTCAAATCTGAGCTATCCGAGATAGTACCCTACCCCCCCCCCCC
>SZWC01009298.1:15671-60575 GCA_023375785.1 Penium margaritaceum | reverse complement strand
AAGAGGTGCAGCATCCGCCACGTTGTGGCAACTGTCATCGACCCTCGGTTCCGGTTCCGTTACTTCGAGCGCGTGCACAAGGTACACTTGGGGGTGGTGGTGGTGGTGGTGGTGGTGGTGGTGGTGGTGGTGGTGGTGATGAATCATGTTGTATGCTGTATAATTCATGATTTGCTAACGTATGCTCCTTGGTTTGTGTGTTTTGGGTGCAGCTCGTTGGCATCAAGTCGACAGTGGAGCTTAAGATGAAGGTGTTGGAGTTCTTCAAGCCCTAATTCGCCAAAGTACAAGAAGACAGGAGGGCAGCTGCTGCAGCTGTAGAGGTTGTTGCTGCTGCTGAAGCAGCAGCAGCAGCAGACCTTGACAACGACGACGACATGGCAATGTCTACCAATGTGCCATCAACCCCAGAAGCAGCAGCAGCCGCACCTACCGGCAGCCAACAGCTGAGTGGTCCGGCAGCAGCGGCAAAGAAGGGGTGCGGCAAGGCTAGGCGGCAGAGCATGCTGGAGGCTGCTCTGGCGGACCCCATGGACGAGTTGTACGAGGAACCCGAGACAACAGAGCAGGTGGTTGTGCCAGACACAATCGTAGAGGAGGTCGAGCTCTACAAGAAGGAAGCAAGAGGTGGCAGGCATTGCAACGTGGTCTTCCTAGTGGTACAAGGAAAACTACGTGCACTATCCCACTTTTGCCCTGGTTGTGCAGGACGTGCTGGCGGTGCCAGCAACAAGCACTCCGTCCGAGCGGATGTTCTCACTCGGCAGAAGGGTGGTGACGGATTTCCGCCATTCACTGTCGCAGCTGACAGTTCAGGACCTGCTGTGCCTGAAAACTTGGTTCAATGACTCCGCACTTAGGGATTTCCCGGTGGCACCCAATGGCACTGTGGCAGAGGAGTTTCTTGAGATTGAGGAGAAAGAGAAGGCAGCAAGGAGAGCAGTAAGGAAGGTTGTGAAAGTAGCTCAGAAAGGCAAAGAGGATGTCACAGAGGAGGACCAGGATGCCGCCTGCGATACTGATGAGGTTCAGCGGAAGGATCAAGAGAGTGACGAAAGTAGTTCAGAGGAGTCCGAGGAGGATGAGAATGATGATGATGAGAACGATGAGGAAGATGGTGGATACATGGGTGGTGGAGGTGATGGTGATGAGGATGATGATGTACTAGAGTTGAGCTAGTTTCAGATTTCAATTACTTTTCCTTCATCTTGTGTTTCATTCGCCTTTTCCTTCATGCTTCCATCCTTTCATGCTTTCATGCCTTAGTTGCAATGAAGGTTTCTTCTATTGTTTCCACATGTCCAATATTATGTCTGAAGTTAGTTGCAATGAAGTTCAACAATTTCATGAACTGTGCTACTCTGTTCTAGACTCTGGCCAGAATGTCAAGGATAGGAACAAAGATGAACATCCAACTTGGAAAACCAGAAAATAACATTTTATGACAAAGTGTGTTACATAGTCTGAATTCCACAGCCATTGTCACTGTGATAAGGTGCAAGTAAAGAGAGCACTATGGCAGTGCTGTAGGTTGTGGTTGAGGTGTTTCTCATTGTTGGTGCCCTGGTGTACGAGCAGAGGTGATAGTGATGCCACTGGTGGTGTTGCTGGTAATGAAGTTGATGCTGGTAGTTGAGGTGGTGGTGGTGAAGGTGGTGGTGGTGCAGTAATTGGTGGCAGTGGAGGTGGTGATGGTGGTGGTGGAGCTGCTGTTGGAGGTAGTGGTGGTGGTGGTGGGAGGTGTGGAAACAACAGACTCACGAGTCTGCCACAGTGGAATCGCGATCCTCAGGACTCGCGATTCTGAGACAAGAATCGAGATACCGAGAGTGGGGTCGGTCTCGGACTCGCAAGACCGATTCCGTCCTTGGAATCACGAGACCGGTCTTGTTTTCACCCTTAGAAGCTGAGCTCCCAACTCCGAAACTGCTCGCCAGCTAGATGTGGCGGGGGCATGGGCTTAAATTCCTTTGGCCTGCGGCCGGCACCCAGAGTCGGGCAAAGGATTGAAATCACGGTCTGACGTTGGCGTTGGGTGTACTACTGTGCCAGGTAATGCGTGGCAGCCTTGGAGGAAGGAAAGGCGACAGGGCACTGGTGTGAGTCTGTGATGCCAGCGGCTGCAATGCTGCAAGTTGTCGTGTCAGTGCGGCAAGCTGTTGCTGAATGGCAGCTGGGGGGTTGGAGGCGCTGGCGACGAAGCCTGTGGAATGCCTCTGCTACTGTTCATGCTGATGTTGCTGCTGCTACTGCTGCAGCTGCTTCAGCTACTACAAGAAAGGGGGGCTAGGGGTCCCCCCATCAGACGAGGACCCCACCCCACTGGGGCTGTTAGCCATGGTGGGTTTTGTTGCCCCTTTTTTGTTTTTTTTTTGTGCTGCTGATGTCAGCACTAACGTCGGCAGTGATGCTAGCCTAGGATGGCTGACGTCAGCAGTTGCTGGTCCGTTATCTATAGGGTTGCTGCTGTAGAATGCTTTCTATTGATAACGTCAGCAGTGACGTCAGCTGGGGACTGCTGGCGTCAATAGCGGCTGTTTGTGGAGACGCTACTGTTTCCGCTGCACGGCAACTGCTACAACTACTATAGCAGCTGCTATTGCTGTTCTGCTATTGTAGGAGCTACTGCTGCTGCTACCGCTGCTGTTGCAGCTGTTGTTGCAACAGCGGTTGCTGCTACTACTACAGTTGCTGCTGCTGCTGCTGCTGCTGTTACTGGAAGTGCGGCTGTTGCAACAACGGCTGCTGCTACTGTTGCATTTGCTTCTGTTCCTACTACTGCTGCTATTGCTGTGGGTGCAGCTGCAGCAGCAGCTACGGCTGCTACTACTGCTGCTGCCGTTAAGTAGCTGCATGCCGCTGCGGTTGTTGTGGCTGCTACAGTGGCTCTGGTGGTGGCTGCAGCCGCTACAGGGCCACTTGCAGGGTGGGGGAGATTTTTGTGTCCCCCCCCCCTTTTTCTTCTTTCGTTCATCACAGCAAGCTTGCTGCTCATTATGAGCAGCGATTTGTAAGAAGCAAGCTTGTTGCTCGCAGCGAGAAGCGAGTTGCAATTTGTGAGCTTGCTGCTCGCAGCGAGCAGCAAGCAGCAGGCAACAAGCTCGTTACTTGCAGCTCATTGCTTGCTGCAAGTACTGGGCTGCGAGCAACTACAGTTGCTGCTGCTGCTGGCCGCTACTGCAACTACTGCTGCTGGCTATTGCTGGTTTCTACCGGCTGCTACTCGCTGCTGTTGCTGCTGTAGTCGGCTGTTATTACTGTGCGCTGTTGCTGCTGCTGCTGCTGTAAGTTGTTGCTTCCAGCTCCTACTACTATTCCTTGCTGTTGCCGGCTGCTGCTACTGTTGCGAGCTGCTGCGAGCTATTGCTACTGCCGGTTGCTACTGCTACGAGCTGCTGCAAGTTGATACTACTGTCGGTTACTGTTGTTGTGCATAGCTGTGGCTGGCTGCTACTGGCTACTGCTACTACTACTTGCTGTTGTTGCAAGCTACTACTGTTGCTACACGCTGCTGTTGCTGCTGCTTGTTGCTGCTTCCAAACAATACATCTGGATGACGTTGCCACGCGCATCGTCAATAGCAGGTGTCTAACGCGGCTTGCCACTCACCTCCTTGCGTCAGGCGTGGAGGTCAGTGCTACCGGAAAAAATCCGGCAGCATCTCCCCTGCCTAAGCGGCCATGGGAAAAAGTCTGATGCCGCCACCAGGCGGGTCAATGCTGCCAAGAAAAATCCGGTAGCATTTCCCCTGCTGTTGCACGTATGGGGGTCCGCCGGCGTAGTCAGGCACCTGTACGCTAGTTGTCTGTTGTTGCTGCTACGCTCTGGCTCGTATACCAAGCTAGAACCTGTGCTAAAGTGCAGGTTGGGGCAATAGCGTTGTTGATGAAGCGTGCAGGCTTCCACGCTTGTTGCTTAGTCTGTTGTCCCCTCGGTCTGCTGCTCGAGAGTATAAGTCAAAGAACTCTGGGTTTGTTACTTAGAAATGCGCGTGCCAGTATTAGTGCCAGAAAGCAGCGGAAAACTGGAAGTGCTTAATTAAGAATGAAGAATGAGCAACAATGGGAGACCCCTCCAAGTTCTAGCTTCCCCCCTGCTCTATAGAGCTTGTTACTCAGCTAACCAGCCAATCAGAGAATAGACCTATTCTCTAGCAAGCAAGGTTTTTTCGATGAGCCCTGCTAGATGGCCGACAGCCCAAAACCCAGGCATCGTCCGTTTTGCCTGAAAACTGGACCAAACCATAATACCAATGTTTTAAATGCAGTCGTGTGGTCAGAAATAGCTAGAAGAATAGCAGCGAGGAGTTATGGCTGCCCAAACCCAGGTTGTGCCTATAATAGTCCCTGGTGCCAATAGTGCCACGCTAATATGAGACTTGGTCCCTAAGCAGAGCATGACGCAGTAGACACAATGGTACAGTCAGAAACAGCGGTGGGTGCATGTAGACAGCATCTGCAGTGGTAGTGACCGCCGGCAGCTCGACCGCCAGGGAGGCTTGCCGATGGAGCTCGACACGTTGCGAGAGGGAGGAGGGTCCAGCGAATTGCATGTAGGCCTCAACATGTGTCTCCTCCACCGGAAGACACTCCAGTAGCGTTGAATCTCGCCGTTAGTCATGTGCACGCCGATGTACACAAGTCGGGAGGACACAACAGAGCACAATGAGAGATGGGAGAAAAAACCAACAAAATGCAAAGATGGCCATATGCCAACAATGTCACTAAAATCATCATTTAGGCGCATCACGAGTGTTAATTCCTGTCGTAAAGTGTGGCCAATACCATTCCGCCATCTGTCTCGTACTCCCTCTCACATTAGTAGGCGAGTGAAGGCAACACAAGTGAGACTCACACTCTACAGCCATAAGGACAACCATAAAAGAAGGAGATTGGAAAGAGGGTGACCCGTAGCAAGGTCTTGCGAAAGCAATGGCTGGCCTTGGGACCAAGCTATCTGCTGTTAGAGGATGTTATCCAAATGTTGGTCCACGCTACTTGAATGAGCAAAAATGCATAGGATCCAAGGAGCACCGCGGGACATTAGTACTTGTGATTCACCTCGCCAAGCCACGCCGAGAGTCGGTCGCGAAAGGGGGAACGCCTCGACCAGCAATGCCAAGAAACAAAACACCAAATTCCCCTAAAGACGATCAACAAAATGAGGGTACCTGTGGGGCCAAACCACAAGGCGAGGGGCAACCCCGCCAGCTGGTCGTCGAGCTCAACTTTAACCACATTGCTCAACCGACTCCAGCCAATGAAGGCTCAAAGGTTGTCAAGGAATGCACAGCCAATGTCACCAACCCCAAGGAGGCCATCGAGGGTGGTGAGTATGGGGACGATTCTCTTGACGAGCTAGCGGACCACGTAGTCATTGAGGCCGAGCAAGACATGGATGACGGCACTAAGGCTCATGATGCCGCCAGCAAGGGCAGTGACGCCAAAAAGCTTGCATTGATGGATGTCATTGAGGAGGTGAACATTGTGGAGTGAGTGTCTTAACGTTCTAATGGAGGTGGTCATGCTATCCCCTCCACTCAGGGTGAGGGAGGCCAACGGCCAAATCCTCCAAGCGCTATGGTGGCAAAGTGCACACTTGGTAGTGTAGCGCGTCCCCTAAACCTAGAGGACAAACTCGACAAACTTCGTGCCCGCATCTCAACGGTTCTAGCCATGACCATCATGGCCACGTTAGCATACAATGGTGACATGGTGCGCGCCAGCCTCCTTGAACAAGTGTTCACAATCTAATGATTCAATGAGAGGCTCTCTGAAGAAAACACCAAGATGATTTGTGAGTTGGTAGCTGCTGACCACAAGGCAAAGGTGGAAAGGCAGGCACTTGAGACCCTTCGTTGGGAAGGAAGCTATAAACCAGTAGGTGGTGCTCAAAGCGGCTGTGGGAGCGGCACTCCATGCAGCCAAAGATGAGGTGGAGAAGATGTTTGAATTCCGTGACCGCACAAGTATCGAGAAAATGCAGTGCTCAAAACATGTTCCATGCTCCTGTCGGTGGACCTGTCCCACTGGCACAAGATGACGCATCACGGGTGAGGGTCATAGCTGAACCACCTCGAGCCCAGAGGATGGGTGTGACCAGCGCTATGTCGTGTTGGAGATGGCGCATTGCTACAATGGGATGGAGGACATTAACACGTTCCTCAAGGTTCTTGAGGGGCATCTACGTCTTATCCAAGTCAACAAGGAGTAGTGGGGCGCTCAAGGGATGCTCTTCCTCAAGCCATAATCCTTCGAGAAGCTGAAAAGGCTTTGCAAGAAGAAGCAGTTACACTCCGACCCGACTTGGGAGGAGTATGACGCACTCATGCACAAGGCAAAGAAGGAGTTGGAAGACTACATGCAAGGAGGCATGTCCTTGTATAAGAGTACCGCTTCTTTTCTCAAGACAGTGAAGAAGGTGGAGGAGTGTCGCCTGACTAAACAGGCAATGGCCTATTCAGTCAGAAAAGGGTGGATAATGATCCCCCTTTTTCTGACCGGCCTGACCAGCCCGTAGCTTCGGGTTTTCTACCTCCAGGATGAGAGAAAGGAGTGGGAGAGATTTCGCACTATTGTGACATACGTTTGCAAGGTCTAAAAGATGAAATCTGAAATTTGGGATCGCAATGCACGCGAGAGCCAAACTTCAAATGACACAATAGTCCCAACAGGCAATGTACGAAAGTGCTCTGCAGAGACCACAATTAAGTCGTCAAAGAAAATCTGTCATCATGATGGAGAGAACACACCCTGCAACGTTGTCAGATGTAGGATTTACAACAAAGCTAAACATGTCATACGCAACTACCGTCATTACAAACAGCAACCACAACAACACGAGGGATAGCAGCACGGCCAACAGCACAGTGGGCAGAGCTCATACCATGGCGCGGGAAAGCATCGCCCAAATGGCTGAGGCCATAATTGCTTCGATGGCGATGGCCAGCAGTAAGGTGGACAGTGTCAAGGACATGACAATGCCCAAGCAGGTCATGGATGCCCTGAGGGGGGCCAATGCCAGGGTCAGGCTTTTGCAGCCATGCAACGCCCTGGTTCATAGGGTGGCTACCGTGGATATGGACACCCTGGTGAGTAGGAATGTTATTTTGAGGGAGGAGCATCTGGACGCGCTCGTCACCCCCCACATGGCCATGAGCAGGATTAAGATCCCCAGTAGCCACAAGATGATTGCTGTCTGGGGTTGTTACAAGTCATGGAGAGGAAAATGGTGGAAGACTCATGTTTTTTTCATGATCATCTCGAGAAGTTTGGCATAATGTTTCCCGCCACTCTTTGCACCATTCATGAATTCTGAATCCGACTTCCATCATCGCTCATGTCCACTTGCTGATATGACCAAGAAAAACCAAACATGTTTGGTCATTGCTACAAAGGAAACTTGACTATGTCTTGGAAGCTGCAAATGAGGCCCACAAAAGAAATTCCCTGACATCAACCCCGTTGGTTGTATCCCCTAGTCTAGAGATGAACACGTCTGCCCTCAAATGATGGAAGTCCTTGGCCTCGTTCACAAAAAGAAACGGCTTGTGGGAACAGGTGGATGGCATGGTGGAGCTACAAAGAAGCACTCATGCCTATCGCACTTACCACTTGGACGGCAAGCCCTTATCGAGTCTTTTCCTACACAAGTCTGAAGCAAGTATGTCCATGTAGTTTGATGGCAAGCTATCAGGTGCTCCAACACGACAAGCATCTTTGTCGATACTGAAGCAAATGACTCCTTGATTAGTGGAGCATTTGTGTGCACGTGACAAACCTGGCTAGGGCCGAGTAGTCTTCCCAGTCCTCCATGATTGGGTGGATGTACATGCGGAGCATGTGCTTGAGCGTGCGGTTCATGCACTCTGTTTGTCCTTCAGTTTGGGGGTCAAATGCCAAGGACATGTTTTTCCGTGTTCCAAACCGTTCTTGTAATGTAAGCCAAAACTCGTTGGCAAAGCGTGGATCACGGTCAGAGATGATGTGGATGGGTAAGCCATAGTACTTGATGACGTCTTCCTAAAAACTCCTGGCAGTCTCTTTCGATGTGATGCGGGTTGTTGTGGACATGAATTGGGCCATTCCTGTCCATAACAACCAAGATGGCATCATGGTCTTTCTTTATCTCCGGGAGTCCCATGATGAAATCCATGGACACTGACTTCCATGGGCTTTCGAAGAGCTTAAGAGGCGAGAGGAGTCGTTTAGGTGCCTTGTTCAGAGTCTTGTTGCAAAGGTACATATCACACACCATGCCGTATTTCTAATGCTACTGCTCCACCCTAACCACCTGTAGTGCAGAGCGAGCGCATGTTCTCTCTTCTTTGACCCCATGTGGCCCGAGAAAGGGAGGATAAGAAACTCGAACGTGATCTACTGTTGCATGTTATTGACATCCGGGACCACCACCTGCTCGCTATGCCAGTGTAATCCGGCAGCCTCTACGGTGCTATGCGGTTCAATGTTGTTTAACTCCGTGAACCAGGGGTCCACAGTGTAGCCCATCCAAATGCAACTGTTGAATGGGTTCACACTAACCAATGGTCATGGGGGTTGGCGGAGTGGGTTTTGGTGCAATGTTTTCTTTGCCACAGTGGCGGAAAATTGCCGATTTGTGATGGCATTTTTGCACAACATGAGACTCACGTGGGAAGGGTTTTGACTCAATGTGTCTACATTCTTAGCCCATCCTGGTTTGTTCTACAATGTGAATGTGAAGGGACTTAAACATCTGCTCAACCGCGCCTGTTGTCGTAAAAGGTTCGGTTGCGTCTGGAAGTACGTGAGAGGATTTTGGTCTATGAGCACCATGATTTGTCCCTCTATACTTTCGAGGTAGGAGCGCCATAGTTTGAAAGCATGCACGACTGCCAACAGCTCTAATTGTGTACTAGGACTCTACATCTAAGAGCTTGTGACTCTCATAGGCAATAGGATGGCCTCCTTACATGAGTACGGCTCCCGACCTTGTAACTCATGCATCATGTTGTGCCTCCCATGACTTTTAGGATCTAGGAGTGCAAGTACCGATGCCGATATCAGCCTCACCTCCACCGCCTCAAAAGCCTCGATGTGTTTTGCTGACCAAACCCATGTGCTCACCTTCTGGGTCAAGGTGGTGAGAGGGCTCACTAACGTGGAGTACCCCAACATAAACCACCGAAAGCAACTTGTGAGGCCAAGGAAAGCGTGAAGCTGATCCAAGTTCCTAGATTGCGGCAGTTCTTTCATGACCTATACATTGCAAGGGTCTACTTTGATTCCCTTGCCGCTAATGACGTGGCCAAGGTACTCTAACTCTGGCTAGACAAGATTACACTCAATTCTCTTGGCAAAGAAGCAGTTATTGTAGAAAATCTCGAACACCATTATGAGGTGTCACTCGTGTTCTTCATGGTTCATGGAGAACATAAGGATTTCATTAAGTTACACCAGTACCGACTTGCCAAGGTGTTCACGAAAGATGTTGTTCATCATTGCTTGGGATGTTACAAGTGTGTTCCTCAGTCCAAAGTACAGGACGCAAAACTGGTAGTGTCCAAGATGAAATCTACATGTTGTTTTTGGTACATCCTTGTTTGTAATCTGGATTTCATGGTAGCCCTACGAAGATCAAGAGATTTGAAGACTTTCGCTCCTTGAAGATGGTCAAACAGGTCCTCGATGCACAGGAGCGGGGACTGGTTTTTTATGATGAGTTTGTTCTATGTCCAAGAGTCTATGCACATCTTGAGGCCACCATCTTTCTTGGTCACAAAGAGGATCTACATGCCGAAAGGCAAAGAGCTTGGCTCAATCCAACCCTTCCGGAGATACTCTTTGATCTAGGCTTATGCTTCTCAACATCCTGATGGGCTTCGGCGATGTATAGGCCAAAAGGGAGGCACGGCCCTGGGCTCCCACGGAATGGGTTGTCCAATCATTCGTCGAGGTGGTAGCCTATCTGGTAGTGCCTAAAAAACGTCCAAGAATTCTAAGCGCATGCTTGCAACCCCTTGGAGCACCTCATCCTCCATCTCGTCATCTGTTTTCTTTAAGGTTGCAAGAAAACAATGACACCCTTGTCAAATTCATCTCTTCACTTGGAGTATTAAGAGGCTTGATTGGGCTTTGGTTTCAGGTCATTGAATTATTAAGATGGAAGACAAGGTGATAGTTCTCCTTCCAATGCTGATATGCAGTGTCTTCAAGTCAAAGCGCATATGTGCCTTGTGGTTCACAAGCCACGGGTCTCCAAGAAAAAACGTCAAATGAATCCATGAGATTGAGTATGGTAAAGGTGGACGCTGGTCATGAAGCCGGGCAGTGTTAGACGTGTCACATACTCACCAAGGACGGGCACCTCCTTGTAGTCACCGATGACCACAGTACTAGTGCAATGCCTGTGCTTCAATTGCAACGTGCGTATAAATGCGCCGCTCATAAATGAGTCATCTGTCCGAATGTCCAGGAAGATGTGTACAGGGGCGCTTTCAAGGTTGCCATAAACTTGCATGGTCATGGATGCTTTGGAATTCCATATCAAAAGGCTCACTGGGGGCTTTCACTCCATGTGGTAGATCTGATAAGCATGAGTGTTTCTTCGCAACTCAACCATGCCATCAAGTTTTTCACACATGCAGTGGTCTTTAGTGAACGAGGCCAACAACTTCCATTTTTTAAATACCAATATGTTTGCATCTAGACTCACAGGTACAGCCACTATTGTTGATGTCAAAGAGTTTTTCTTGTGAGCCTTGTGTGCAACTTCTATCACATCCGGCCAGCTTTCCTTAATGGCTACGACTAGGCTTGTGCGATTTTCAAGATTTTATTTGGTCACGTATGAGAGTGGACATGAGCAACCATGGTAGAGAGAACTCAGCACTCACAAAAGGCACATGAATTTTTTAGAAGTGTTGTGCCATTAAAAATCAAAGTTTTTTATATCATCATCGCAAAACATGAACATCATGTCCTCATCATTTCCATGAATCACAGAAAACCAAGATAACAACCTAGTGGTAGCTCCTGGGGATCGTCAAAATCCTTCTCACGACCATGTTGGGGATGGTGGAAGCATCCTTGAGCACCTCCCTTGAAATTTTGGTCGTGGTCACCGAGGCGTCCATGTCCACGCTGACAGTCTTGTGTCCCCTGACGCTAGATGGCTGCAACTGCCTGGCCTCGGCGTTGCCACTTGTGAGGGCGTCCCTGGCCGACAATGGAATTTTTGTTGGCATCCTGTTGTCCACCCTAATACTGACTGCCCCCATGGAAACGGTTCTGGCCACTGCCATTGAATCGGTTTGGCCCTCCACCTTGGTGTGCACCGTGATCGTGCGGCTAGCCTTGTTGTTGTCCCTCTTGTCGCTAGTGGTCACGCCGGGAACAGTCGCGTCCAATGTGAGCAACCAACTGGCAGCACTTGTAGATGATAGAAAAGCAAGAGTTGTTCTCCCGCTAGAATTTCATTTGTACACCTCGCACACGCCTGCTGTCAGTGTGTGTAGAAACTTCTTCTCCTTGCCATTGTCGCGAAAGCAAAAGAATTACAACTGAGGGCTGGCCAAACTACTCTAAAAGAGATCAATCTTGGCCTGCTCCGTCACGTGGCCATCTTGTACCTTCTTTACAGTCTTCAAGAATACCATGGCCTACCTCTCCATCGATATGATCCCATGCACGCAGGTCTTGAGCTCCTTTTTTGGCTTCTGCAAGCCAGATGGCTTAGAGTACAACTCAGGCATATGTTCGCAGTACCCCTCCTAGGTGGGGTCCAATTGTTGCTACTTCTTCTTGTAGGACTCCGTCACCTTCTCAAATGGCTTTGGCTTCAAGGAGAGCATGCCCTATGCGCCCCAATCCTCTTCCTCATTTTGACCAAGGGTGGGTGCCACTGAAGAATCATCAAGAATGTGCTGACGTCGCACGTCCCTTCGTAGTGGTCAGCCAGCTTGAGAACCACACGGCCTCCACTCCGGCCTTCCTTCTAGGCCTGAGTTGGAGCAGTTTGAGCCCATGGTTCAGGCACGTTTGCTTCCATGCAAGGAGAGGGATCCTTGCATGACTCCACCTCGATGACGTGACATGCGGCACCAAATGTTGCATTGAGCATAGCATCCTGGTTTTCATCTTCTTTTGCGTGAAGTTCTTTGCATGCCTGCTCCGCCGCCTTTTTGCAGTAGTCAACGGCTGTGACCTCATGCAAAAGCTTCCCATTCTCCTCGTATTAATTCTCGTTCATTCGATGCACCATGAACGACCGTTCACGAAGCGTGACGTGCACCATGTCACTATCATACATGAGTACAACCATTAAGGTCACGACCAGTGTGAAGTACTTGGGGGGGAGGTAAGCACAGAGGTAGTCAAGATATTCGTCAATGTTCATAAAATGTGCAGCACTATTGACCGCATGTTGCGCTATTGTTGAAGTCGGCAAATTACATGTCGGGCTCGGTCCCCTCCCATCAAAAAAAGGGCACGACCCTCATCGTCTACGCGGTCTGTTGCTCATCCCACTGTGTTATAGCCTGCATCAGGTTCCTTTGGCATAGACTTGCCCACCTCAATGCCCTTGCTGGCTGTGTCATGTGCGTCTGGTTTGCCATCGGATTCGTGATCCGCTTCAATGACAATGCGACCCCCTAGCTCATCGAGAAACTTATCCCCATGCTCGTCATTTTCGGTAAACATGTCAAGATTGTCACCATCAGCAATGTTCCTCTTGATGGCGTTCAACCCCTTGTCGTTTGTATGAGTGATCGGGACGGGCATAGCAACGTTTGCAAAACCAAGCTCGATTACGAGCAACCGATTTTTTCCATCGCCTTGCGGAGTGACCGTGATGGGAGTATTGTATTGTTGTCCATGCTTAGGATATGTTGGCGCTCTGCCTCTCGTCAACATCGGCCGAGCACCTCCACTTCTATTCATTGCCTCCCGGTGCAAATTCACGAGGTGGACATCAGGCGCCAATGTCCCAGGACACTCCTTGGATACCAAGGGCGTACATTCATTGGAGCGACGGGGGCTTGTGCTCGAAGCACGTCCCAAGACTGCAAAAAGATCGGTCTCAAGGCAGGCCATCCTCGTAGGAAGGCCTTGCTTTGAATCTCTCACTCTCCAACCCTATCCTCCAACCCCTTATTCCCCTCTCTTTTGAAGTGGGTGTAGGGCACATTATTGGACCAGGTGTGCCTAGCTTCAAACCCATGGTGGACCGAGATGGCTTCAAGCCAAACCTCTTTGACCGTGTCTTCTTTTTGGAAAAAGGTGAAGGGAGAGGCAATCTTAGACAACATCTTCTAGCGAATTCAAGTCATGGATTAGCAGGTTAGCAAAGGAACATTGAAGTAGAGTGAAGATTACAAGGTGAAAAGCATCTTTCTAAAGTTAGTTACGAAAGATAGTACAATGGTAAAATGCAATCACATGAATTGATAGTATACAATTTTACAAATACAAGAAAATTAAGGACACTTAAAATGGAGGAACAGAGGCCAATTTATGGCTCTCCCTACTCATTTAGGCTTGGATAACTTGGGACTCATGTAGCTTTTATCCTTCATAGGCTGGATACCCACAGAAAGAAAACCAATGTCTGGGCACTCCTAGTACGTCCCCTTCTGTATCTCTTGTCGTTGTAGAAAGAGATTGAAGTCATAGCTTGCTGGTCTTGTAAGTCTCTAAGAAGGTAGTAGAGTAGGTGGGGTTAGTAGGTGGGGTTAGTGGAGGTGGGATGTGCGCACATGAAGGTAGAGTTCGGGGGCCTCCGGGGAGTGTTCCACCACCACCACCACCACCACAAGGTCACCTACTACTCGTCATTTGAATTGCCACTCCTTACGCATTGAGAGAAATATCAAGAGTGGGGAAGAACAAATACACCACTGGTCAACTTGGCACTGAAACCAATGTAATGCGGGTGTGTATAAATTATTGTGAAAAGGCTCAGTGGGCTCAAAAAAATCATCTTTGTTAAACTAAATGACCGTCCTCCCTCGCCTGAGTGGTCTTGCCTTGCCCGAGTTATCATGGCTTGACACACCTTTCACAGCTACGTCATTCTTTCTTTACACCGTCATGAATTATTGTTGTTTATTATCATTCATCTCTTCCTTGAGAAAGAACGGTGGAAAATCATGAACGCGAATTCAACCGAGAATGGTTGTTTGGATTCGATTTCTTACTATTTGTTTCACGCTCTTGCATTACACAACCTCGGTTTGTCTATGGCAAAACAGTTATGACAAACTGTTGCAAACCAATAATGATTGGGACACCCTGTCTTTAGGGTGTCGCGATCATTACAACATTCTAATTTTTAGGTTTACATTCTAAGAATCCGGTATGTTTGACTTTGTCCATGTGAGCAAGATGTTAGGTCCATGTTTACCTCTTAATGAGTATTCAGTGTCCACGTCTCCAAAGTACAAACTAGTGATGTCCGATAAGGGAACCAAAACAAATACCCTGCTACAGATACCCTACTAACTTTTAATCTTGACGATTTAGCAGTTGTGAATTTTGAAATCTTTGATTTCGACGTCGGGGTAATTTCGTTCCATTTTCTTGGGATTCGTCAAAAGGTTGGAGGTGATACCTTAAATTCGGCAACAGGTCCGTCATAGTTTTCTGAATTTGGCAAACGGTGTTGTCTATTTCACGGCATCCGCGGCAACGTGTCAGTGTCGGGGTCGCGGAAATCCAGCGCAACAAAGCGGGAAACCGAGACGTGCAGCAACGGCCAATCAGGCCATTTCAAACCGCTGACTCACTGGTAACATGCAGTCACATTTCACCATCACATTGCATCTTGATGGTCAATTCTTCAATCGTTTCCAGTCCACTCTACGTTCCCGCCCGTCATTGACCACTACCTGTAGAAGGTTTTCGCCGAGGAGAAGCCGCGTCGCATCATGCATGCAACACGGCAAGGCCCTCAACCACGTGCTCCTCCACTGCGTCGTCCTGTAGGCCGGCCACGCAAGCCTGTCACTCTCACGGTGGACGCAACCAAAGGACCCCGGGAGCATGCCCCTAACGACTACTCCACCTGCGTCCCCCCCAAGTCCATAAACACAACACCGCTCGCACTACCCTCAAATATCCCTCTTGTTTGGTGCCAACCGTCCGCGGGCAGCAATTTGCAGCTCTCCATCGACGGCTCCATGACGGTTTGCCCATGTCCTCCGCGAGTAGTGTTGAACTTCAGTCCCGGGGCAGGACCATCATCCGCCAACGGAAGCACCCCGCCATCTGATACGTGTCTTCTAACGGCAGCTGAGAAGGGCAAGGCCTCAGCCATCTCACCTCCCAAGCATGCAACAAGGGAGCCACCACAAACAAGGCTTCATTCAAGAGTGCTAACCATCAACGATGGCAGGCGTGCGACAAGCGGAAAAGATGAGACTGACAACAGCGATGAAAGCTCCAACGCCGACAGCGACAGCAGCGACTCTTCGACTGGCGACACTACTTCATCAACATCATGTGACGGTGAGGACAGCGGCGACTCTACAGACACAAAGTGCTTGGCACTCCAGCTTTCAGAAGAAACCACAACAGGCTCCACCACCGGCACATCTACCGGGGCATCAACGTCACGGAAGAGGGGGAGGTACTCCGACTGGTTCGGCTCTGGACATTTCTGAACTATCTACGAGGCGTACAAAACACAACCAACGGCATATGGAATTGTGCAGCACCTCCGCCGCACGTTTCAAACACCCGACGACTAATCTGTGTTTGATCGTCTCGCTGCCTCCACAGTTTTGGGGTGGTTTGTGGAGGGCACAAAAACTGTTACGAAGCAGTACGAGGATGCGGTTTTGGCATCAATCACAGCAACTCCATCAGCTCCTATTTCCAACAAGAAATGGAAGCACAGATACAAGGGGAAGAGAGTCTGGCTGTCCAGTCAACCTGCCATCATGGCCGAAGTAAGGAAGGAGCTGCTTGCCGCACGTGACGTAGGAGTTTTGCGGAACAACAAGACGATTCGCCAACTCGTGCATGGCATCCTTGCACGCCATGCACCGGACGAGCTATCAAAGATGGGGCAAAAAGCCTTTGGCCGCTCATGGGTCCATGTTTTCATCAGCCGTGAGCTAGTATGGGGATTGCGAGCGTGAACCACAGCCGTGCAGAAGGTACCTAAGGACTGGGAGAAGAAGATTCTCACCTTCCATCGACACGTAGCATGTATGGTCTACATGTAAGGCATCAAACCATTCATGGTGCTAAACGTGGACCATACAAGCATGCAACTCATGCCAGCCGCGAGACACACCTACACGCCGGTCGGCAGCGATGATGACGGAATCCTAGGACTTGAGGACATGCGGTGCATCACAGCCCTTGTCGCCAGCTGGATGCCCGGTGAAGTTCTGCCCATGCAGCTCATCTTCCAGGGGAAGACGGCGCATTGTCTGCCATATGGAGACAATGCGGCACGTCTTCAGAAAGCAAGCTGAAACGTGACGTTCACATAGACACACTAGGCGAACGCGGAGACTACCCACAAGTGGGTCCGTGCCATCTTCCACCCATACTATAGACGTAGAGTGGCTCCGAACCAACTTCCCGGACATGAGGACTGTGTACATCCTGGCAGGATGTACGCCTATGGAACAACCCGCAGACATCGAGCTTATGTGTTCGCCTAAGAACAGACTGGAAGAGCTGATTGTGGACTGGGGTACTTAGCAGACAAGGATGGGAGAGAGTTATAAGGTTGGCATGAAAGCTATAAAAGAGGCGGCATGTGAGTGGTTTTAACAGGCATGGGTGTACATGCGTGGGGAAGAACCGATGGTCAAGAACGCATGGACGAGTTCCAACTTCCCTCGCGTCTTCGTCCTCGCTTTCTAGTGTTTTGTAGCAACCTATGCTGGACAACTTTTGTTTTCTAGCAATGATGTGGAAGAGGAGGACTTGGTGGTGTAAATGAAGTCGTAGTTAATGAAACCATTTTGCGTGTAAATGTGTTTCTTTTTCGCTAAGTGTGTGCTCATTGCTTCATATTTTCCTCGCTCTCGTTATCCTATCCTGCCGAATTCGTGTACACGACGTGTAGTACAACGTTTTTGTAGATAGAGACCATTTTAAGTGGGACTACATGTTGTTTAGGACTTATAACACATGGTAATGAACCCGAATGCAAAAGTAGTATGGTGACACCTTAAATTTGATTATTGCACTTTCAAAGTAGTTTAATGGTACTTTAGTTTCGACGAAGCACAAAATTTGTTGAAAAAAAAGGGTTATGATCGAAATCAAAAGTCAGTAGGGTAGTGGATTCTCACACCTTGCAGTGTGGGAGGTCATACCAATATGGAGTACGATCATGGTGTCGTTCAAGCATGAAGAGAATGAAGTGTAATGTGGTAAACTATTCAATGCTATTATGCAAAATGATGACATGGATTCAAACTGACATGCTTTGGACATTGGCAAGTATTGTGCAATATGTGCGTCAAAGTAATCTACTGGAACGAAGCTCCCCAGTTTTTTCCATCTACGAGCTCGTTTTTGAGCAGGTAATCTGATGTCAAATGTATGGTCATAGACGTGGTTTACACGCCGTTGATCAGGGAAACGGTCTTTGGCAGACATTTTGCGTGGTCATGATGAAACATTCCTGCTGACACATTTATTTTACAGTAAGAGCTTTCTGGCTGGGAAAAATGAATAGGGTTGCAAGATGGTGACCGTTCACCCTTGTTAACAGAATTGAACTTCATCAACCAGGCATACATAAGCGGTACAACCGTTTCTATTTGCCTCCAAAATTGGATGGCAAAAATGTCATTTATGTGCATCGTGAAATCGTATGACTGTTGACACAATTCTTACATGATATTCCCGGTTCTTCCGTCACTCATTGCAACACGAGTCCCGTGAGCAATGAATTGGAAGAATCAGAGGGGGGTATGCACCGATTGGATGAGAAAAATCTAAAGGGAGCTCAAGCATATTCTCTCTACTGTGTCAGGTGTCTGCCAACGATCTTCCTGTAGTCAATGAATGCAATAACACAAGATATTTCAATCACAGAGTTTATCGTACTAAACTTGAAATATTGGATTTTCTTGCTTTGCTTTAAGGCCGCAACTGAGGAAGCAACTCCTCAAGAGTAGGCAGATTGTTTTGACTTGAGATCCATATAGTAGTTATTACGTACCAGACGTACACGAGCCCAGAATCTTCCAAAGTGGGAATTTCTGCTATTACAAAGAAAACCCACTCTGTCTCAAAAATCGTGATATTCACTTCTACGGTCGAGGGCAAACAACTTCCCCACCTTTAGTGGATATTCCCGAACCTTTCGACAGCTTTCAACACTCTCGCGAACCTACGAACAGAAGTATCACAACCTTTCAGTCGACTTCTTGATGCGTCGAGACGAATCTAGATTTAGAAAGATGTATCTTGCATCTTCACCATCGACTCTAGAAGACCCTCGCTTTCTCAGCAAACCGTCTTGAATCCGACCACTCACGACGCGACTATGCATGCGTCGCTCGACAATCCACCCAACTACCCCGACTATGTCTCATTCATGACTCGACACTTGTGTATGTACGTCCAATCAGTTTGACACTTGTCATCGAAGTACACGTGCGGCTAGTTTTCAATTGCTCAAGTGCCCCAAATTGTAAAATTGTGTTTTGCCTCATAAATTTTACCTAGTCACCATCTATGCTCCGTTCGGCAAAACACTTGGTATGAGAGGGCAGCGGTGCTAGAGAGGCATCCGACTACTTTACACATCAAGCGGACTACCTCGCACAACTTGTCAATGCATCTTGCAGGTCAAGACCTCGCACACTTTGCGACTATGATGTGAGGCGAGCGGGCACAGCAACGACTAGAAACGGGTCTACAATGACACCTTTGGCTATGGAGGAGCAGAACGTCCCAATGCACACAAACCCTAAAGTGACAGAAAATGCTGGCGTGGCAGGCTATGTGGCAGCTGGAGCAACCCCTACGGCCTCGATGACCAATCCAGTTGTGGATCTAATGGCGATGAACCAGGCGCCCCTTCCCACGGCCTCATTGAGGACAGCAAGGACGATACGTGGCAGTGAACAACAGGCGCAGATCAACAAGAAGCTAGCAAATAGGATTTCTACACTCGAAGGAGTTAGTCACCACCTTCTCCAACAACTCAATGTTGCGATAGAGGCTCTTCGCAAGTGAGCGTGTGTGAAGCAGTGCTTGTCAAGAGAAGTTCTCAACTCTTGAGCAAACCCAAAACTTGTTTGGCTCCACGAGAATGGTTGGATCCTTCAAAATCAAAGGGAATAATGGTTCGGATGCGGCTGACGAGTTTGGTGGTTTACTTCACCGCTGCTGGGGTGAACGACAATAAAAAGAAAATTGACCTCGCGGCCGTGGTGCTAAGTTGGTGGTCCGATCTGAAAACCATCCAACAGTAGCAGGAGACCGGTAAAGCCTCATCAATGGCCAACGGCGCCCCTCTCATGTCGCCAACCGGAGGTGTTCTACCCTTCGAGTAGATCAACCCACAATGGCAAAAAATGCTGAAGTCACCAACCGACTGGAATTGATTTCCGCACGCGATGCTTGCATGCTTCGGACAAGTGAACAAGTAGTCCAATGTATAGTACAAGCTCGAGCATCTACGCCAGTAATCCAGCATGGCGGAGTACACGAGGAGATTTTGCAAGATCATCACTGAAGTAAACACCATCCCTGATGAACTCCGTTTTCACTACAACGACCTCAAGCAAGATATCACGTGAGCAATCGTTGTCTTTGGCCTCCAGAACGACGTGCCACGGGAATTTGCAGAAGCAAAAGGATCGACAACATCGACAACGCTTGGATCTAAGAATCCTATGTCTTGCGACCTCCTAACCACAATCATCGTGGAAATAGAAAGACCAATCGACGGACTCCTCAACTCTCATGGAAGTGGACACCGTCGATTAGAGAGATACGCAAACCTACTACAACTCCAAAATAGTTGCACACATTGCTCACAACTGTCGGAGCAAGCAGTAGGCAAAAAGGAGGGAGAAGACGTAGAAGAATGAGTCGGGAACCCGCAAAGGGTAAGAGAAAAAGGTGCAACTCTTTATTGTGAGGAGCAATATGCGCCGAACGATCGCCCATCTTAACCGTCTACATCATCGCAAAGGGTTTCTAAGATGACAAAGTTCAACGAGGGGCACTAGGACGACCAACCGGCAACAATACTCAAAGTTCAGCCTGAAGGATGCAGAATTCGCAGAAAGGGACCAACAATGTTTGATGGAGGAGCTTCACACAGCTTTGTAAGAAACAAAATAAATCGCAAGCTGGGTTTGTAGACCAAACCAAGGGTTTTTGAAGGGAAAATCTTCAATGGGAGACTACAGATACGGAGACTCTGAGAACTACAATGACTATAAATGGGATCGACGGGATGTAGTGGTTTAGAGGTCTTGTCTGGTGAGCGATCATAAAATCATCCTCAAACAAGATTATGTGTACCGAAACAATCTGTAGGCCGACTGCAACACCGACGACGTCTACATAGAGATCGACCGTGCCAAGCAACAACTTTTGTGGCTTCCTCTGCTCCATTATTTGTTTTTTTCCATCACGCAGAGGAAGCCACAGAAGCCAAAAAATGACAACCTGTGCATCCAATACCGCTCAACGTGGCCAAGTATTGTATACGATGAGGAGCTCCTGCATGGCTCGTACATCTCAAGCCAATGGGAGAAGGAAAAGTGGTATCAGCTGACTTATCATCAGCCTCATCTGCCTCATTGGCATCAACAAAGTTCACGATGGTACCTCAAGAGTTCGCATCACTCATCCAAGAATTTGTGAACGTCATCCCTAACAAACTCTTGAGAACTTTACCGCTTCAACGAGACATTGACCATCGCATCGAAATGAAGTCGGGTAGCAAACCTATACTTTGAGGGGATTATTGGATGAGCGATCACAACCTGATCGAGTTGAAAAATCAGCTTGACAAGATGCTCGGTCAGGGGTTCATCCGCCCATCCACATCACGATACACTAGACCAATACTATTTGTACTAAAGAAATATGGCAAGATATGGATGTGCATGGATTATTGGGACTTGAACGATGCTACCATCAAGAACTACTACACCCTTCCCCAAGCTCATGAACATTTTGACCAACTCCAAAGGGCTCAAATTTTCAGCAAATCGCTACATACACAAGAACGCCGGTATCGGCGTTCTTATGATATCACCAGATACGTGTGGCAGATGCCAACATCGAGAAGACGGCATTCCGAACACACTACTGGCACTTCGAGTTCACGGTCATACCGTTCGGACTCACAAATTGCCCTATGACGTTTATGGAGGCAATGTACAATATTTTTCATCCAAACCTCAACAATTTTTTCATGGTGTACCTTGATGAAATTAAGGTGTATAGCCGCACCCTAGAGGAGCACGATAGATATCTCTAAAAAATCCTCAATGTTTTACAAAGAGAGGAATTTTCTAGAAAACTCTTGAAATGAGACTTTAGTTGTTGTTTGATTGAGTTTTTGGGTCACGTCATCAATGGTGGACAGATCACCATGGATCTGTAAAAAGTGGCAAAAGTCGCTGAGTGGCCAATGCCGACCAATGTTCGAGAAATACACGTGTTTCTCATATTCTGCAATAGCTATTGGCAACTTGTATGGGATTACACTCGTGTGTCATCGCCTCTTTCTAACCTCACTAGAAAAGAAAACAAGTGGTGGTGGAGAGACAATGAATAAGAAGTGTTCACCGCTTTGCAAAACGCTCAGTCCTCGGCGCCAGCCCTATAATTAGCTGATACAATGGTTGACTACGTCATGGTCACGGATGCATCACACTAAGCCATTGGCTCGATCATTCTACAAGACCATGGGGACGACAAACAGTCGGTCACCCACATGTCTTGAAAACTGAAAGGACTAGAACTCCACTACGTAGTACACGAGAAGGAGATGTTGGCGGTCGTGCATGCGTTCAAGATGTAGCAATGCTACTTGGAGTGTTGCCGATGCATCATGCACACCAACCACCACGCGTTTAAATGTTTAAAGATGCAGCCCAATCTCAGCCAACGTCAAACTTGATTGGTGGAGTTCCTTGAACATGGGTTTGACTACGATATCAAGTACCGGCCAGGCAAAATCAATCAGGCGGATGCACTCAATCGCTAACCAGGTTTTATGACTGACGTGGCAACACTACAGCTACAACGAGACCCGTACCTCAAGCGATTGTTCTCATGAGGCTATGATCAGCACGGTGGATATGAAAAGGCAAATTTCTAGTACAATGCACCCTATTGGCAACGAGGCTTCACTTCCGAGGTGGCCGTTCCCTTGAACAACGAGCTTCACCGTATGCTGCTCGAGGCATGCAAGGACATAGGACCAGATGGAAACTGTGGAGAGGACAAGACGTTGAAGAAGCTTGCAAAAAAATATTGGTGGGACAAGATGCAATCCGACATCGCCAAATTTTGTAAAACATGCGACACATGTCGGCGACAAGAATCCCGTCGCACGAGGCCACCCAGACTTGTGCAACCACTCCTTGTTCCGATGCAACCATTGACAGACATCTCCATAGACTTCGTCATAGGATTATCGGTTACACCCGGGGGTACGGCGCAATCCTCGTGGTTGTCGGCATCTTCTCCAAAACTTCCTACTTCATCTCGACAACAACCACTATCACTGCCGAGGGAACAACACAGTTATTTCTAAACAACATCGTGTAGCCACACAACGTACTTAGAACCATCACAAGCAACAGAGACGGTCGATTCACAAGCCATTTTTGGTGCGAAGTGATGAGTCGCTATTGTAATAGAATTCAAATTTCAAGGGTCTTTCATCCTCAAACCAATGGCCAAATCGAGCGGAAAAATCCGACTTTCCAATAGCTTCTTTGAACATAATGCAAACCTCACGGGACTTATTGGGCACAAAAACTCCCAATCGTTGAAATTGCATATGATTCGACAATTTCCACCAGAATGGGTAAAGCTCCATTTGAAGTGGTGTATGGAAAATTTCCCACCACACCAACCGAACTGCAAAGTCGTAGCATCATTCTTGCAGTTGAGATCCAACTCCGAGAATTCACTACCATTTTGGAGGAAACATGACAAACGTTTGTGAAGACACATGTAGCAATGAAACAAGCAGCTTACAGACATCGTTGCAACAACATCTTCACTACTGGCGACAAATTCCTCCTCAGCTCGACAAACACCAAAGTCTCTGGAGCCGGCTATTCAAAGCTCAAACCCGGATGGTTGTTACCGTTTACGATCGAGTGCCTATGACATACATCTTATAACCAAATCGGTTCAGACATAGCTGTTCTTGTACAATGCTTCCGAATCTTGTAATTACTTGATATAGTGTTAAGAAAGAGTTGCAATTATAGCTTTCTCCTCGACAAGCAAAAACTGTTCTTAAGGCCTAATTTAGGCCATGCACAACAAAAAAAGAATTTTCACTCCACTTTTTAAATAATTAAGTATTGCGTATCTCCTTGGTTGGGAAATTGGATCTTTCTTTCTGCATAATTTGCTTAAATAAAAAGCTCTCATAGTTTCCCAGCCAGTAGCTCTTTAACGAATTCATTTAGTAGAAGGTGACGTATCAACCGTTTCAAAGGTCTTGCTCCAAACAAAGGGCTATAACCTTCTTGCCCAAAATAATTAGCCAAAAACTCATTTATTTGCATCGTAACGTCACTATGTTGTAGTAGATCCTGTAGTTGTTATAGTTGAATAAACACAACTTGTTTAAGTAACTCTTGAGAAAGTGGTGGAAACACAATGAGCTCATTTATACCATTCAAAAACTCGGAGGGCACGACCTGCCATAACAATTCTATTTTTTGTCTTTAGTATTGTTAAGTGTTGTGGGAATTCTTTTGTATCTAACCGAGCTAAAGGTTCTTGAATTAAGTGGGCACCTAAGTTGGTAGTCATAATGACACCGATACTTTTAAACTAGCTACTCGTCCTTTGTTGTCTATGAGCCTACAATTCAAAAGTACGTGACATAAAGTAGCAAACATTAAGGCTATTCAATATGTGAGATCAGCTGTTGTTAGCGGGAATGTAAAAGCAGTTCCAACATTTATAACAAAAGGCATAAATGTGGATGCTAAGGATAACAACGCATCAATAGCCTTGATAGCACCTGTTAGCAAAGGGAACATAGCAATATTGCAAGCATTGCTAGACAATGGAGCAGACATACAGATGAAGGCTAACGGTGGAATGACATCCTTGATGTGGGCTGTTGGAAAAGGGCATAACGGAGTAGTTGAAAATTTGCTAGCAAAAGCAGCAGTGGTGAATATTCAATGTGATAATGCATACATAGCCTTCTACATACCTGAGAAGGAAGGGCGTCAAGCATTAGCTACTGAAGTATTGCTAGCACACATAAAGGGTAGGGAAGGCTTGCTAAGAGTTTCTTATATCAAAAGATAGAAATAGTTCAAGCATTGCTAGCAAATGAAGTAACAGTGAATACTCACGATGATAATGATGGATCATTAGCCTTGATGAAAGCTGTTATAGAAGGGAATATAGAAATAGTTCAAGCATGGTTAGCAAAAGAAGCTCACATAGAACCCTTATGGTTGTGCGACTGAAAATCCCCAACAATATGCAAGTTCATCCGTAGTTCCATGTCAGCGGACTCAAGCACTACCGAGACCACTTAGAGCACTTCCCTGGCAGAGATGTACCTCGTATGCCTCCAGTGCAAGTGGATGAAGTCACGAAATACTTCATCGAGGACATCATCGGCCATCAACGACGAGGCAAGACGACATAATATTTCGTCAAGTGGCACGACTTCAACACCGTGCATAACATGTGGGAACCCTACGAAAACCTTCGAGACGTTGATCATCTCATCGATAGCTACTATTGACATCACCAGGCCACATGTGTACGCGCACCGAGACGCTTCAGATAAAAGAGGAGGAAGTGTTACGTACAAAACGTACACGAGTCCCAAATCTTTCCGCATGGGCATTTCCGTTATTACACAAAAGCCCATCGCGTCACAAGAAATGTGATATTCACTCCGGTGGTGAATGGCAAACTAGCCAACTGCGTCATCTTCAGTGGATAATGCGAACCTTCCAACATCTTCCACCACTCTCAGGAACCTACGAACAGAAGTATCACGACCTTTTGGTAGACTTATCAATGCACCGAGATGAATCTAGATTTATAACGATGCATCTTGCATCGTCACCGGCGATTCTCGAAGACCCCCGATCTCCTGGCGGAACTTCTCGAATCTGACCACTAATGACGCGACTCTACACGCCACTTGAGAATCGACCCAACGAGCACTTAAGACGGGACTCTGCATGCGTCACTTGAGAATCGACACTTGTGTATACATGATTGATCATTTCGACCCTTGTCATCGAAGTACACTTACCGCTAATTATGAATTACTCAAGTGTCCCAAAATATAAATGGGCGTCCGCCTCGCAACTTCTACCTGTTCACCGTGTAGGCTGCTTTGGGCATAACAGTACTCATATTCATTTAATGGATTTAGTTTAGCTTAAAAATTTTCAGGTCTGTTTCTGTTTTACTTAGGGCTGTGAATACTGTCGATCCTGCTGCTAGACTGGATACGCTTCCTTGTTTCTCCGTTCGGTAGTTCGGATGGGTGGTAATGGCCACGGCTGGGAATGGGTGAGTGGAAACATGATCGAAGCTCACCTACAATCCCACACAACCACTTTCGTAGGACGACCTCCGTGGATGGATTTGGGTGAGGCGATAGGATGTGTGTGACGGACAGTGGATTTTTACCGGTTTTTTGGGTTACATCGTAACCCTATTGTTTTCGCTTCGTGACGGATGCTAGCGCGCAATTAGGCTAGTGGAATAAGCAACTGGAAAGCGACAGATGAGTGAGGAGTTGCGCTGTAATTTTTGGAATGTTTTCGACAAGGGCAGACAGCCTTTTTCGCGGACATCGTCGAACTCGAACTACCGGAAAGTGGGTGGGATCGACATGTTTCACCCACTTTCCGGCCAGGAAATTTCTTGGCTCCGTCGTCGCTGATGTCAGCAAATAGGTGAGTCTCGATCATGTTCCCGCTCACCCATTCCCAGCCGTGGCCAATACTTCAGCGCATCCACATCGTCTACGTCAAGTCGTGGGTTTCCTCGGTGTCCGCAATGTTTAAATTTGCATTACCGGGGTACCACTACTCTGTGCTTTCCGGATGGGGCCAATGCCGTCAGCCGACCAGCAGCGCAACGTTGATTTGAAATGACTGCAATCGAATCTCTAATGAATCAATGTGACGGGCTGTCGCCCCATGTAGGGCATGACCTGTTCTCTCTGCACTTCAAGTCGGTCCATCATCGGCCAAGAGTGCCGGCCGCGAGTTCGAGTACCAGCCGGGCAGCCCCAATGTGGTAATGGAGCCATGCCCCTCAATGTGATCGTAGCGATTGTCTGCAATACGTCCAGTCTCGAAAAACGAGGGCCCTGTTAGAAGACGGCCCAACAAGTTAACCGAATATGGAGAAAGAATAGTAAATGGACAAATCATGAATGATTCTTGGCGGTGGATCTCAAAGTAAAGGGAAAGATCGACGACAAAAGCAACAACGGATATCCTGTTCGGCATCAATATTTATTTTCATCACTTTCGTGTATAATTGTGTGTACCGAATGGGGGCGGGCACGGTGCCGATTGAACGTCGGACGCAAGATCCTTGCACGGGTTTTTTTTGGTCCGATGTCCGATCGACGTCGTTGCCTTGTTCGATCGGGCCTTGAAATGAGTGACAAAACTGTTTATCCTAGCCCAGTTTTGCTACGTGACCGTCAATCGTTCAAAGTTAATCGGGTATGGCACTCTTTTCCTCCAGTTTCGTACGGAGGGCAACCGATTAGTCCGGAAAGATCTCTGTCGAAAGGAGGAAAAACCACCATCTTTGTCTGCGTCATCGGGCTGTCCATAATATTGATTTTGAGCCCGATTCGGTTACCTTATTGGGGAATTTCCAAAAACTACCATCCAAACGCGCCCACGACAGGAATAAATTCCTCAAGTTGTCAACAGAAGGCTTTGGATACGAATGGATCTTGACATGCAAGAGACAATGGGACAAAAGCAAGAATCCCCGCTAATCCATTGGAAAGTTATTGCAAGAGTAAGATCATGTCATGTCGTATTCACTTTGCCATGACATCTATGCTTCGCTAGCCGTGACGTCAAAGCCTGTCTCTCAAGTCTGTCCATTCAACTGATACACGAGCCGCCGGAAGGCAACAACGTAAATAACGAAACGGTAGGAGTTCTATGGGCCTTTGGCAATATCGTGGACGAAATAACAACAGAACACATTCTTACAGGCATGCCTGAAAAATGAAAATAAAGAATTCAAACAGGGGAAATTGAAGCACAAAACTCAACCGGCTTTTCATAAAAAAAGAACATGATTCAGGAGTTTCAACAAGTGATCCATGCCTCAAAGAGCTGTGCAAACAGTGCAAATCTGCCAATTGCTGCACTGTCAACTTTCAAGCAAGGTAGCTAGCAATGGAGAAAGGCCAGGGAAAATCAAAGCCTGGCACCATATGCATGAACTTGTTCACAAGCTTGTTCAACCTCAAGATCCAAGTGATATAAAACTTCAACCATGAAAAACATGTTGAAACCATATTCATGCATTTAATTTCATTCCTATGTACTAGAAATTGAATGTTCTCTTTTCAAGGAAGCCATTGCAATATTCCAAAATATTTTTCAACATGTAGAAGTCAATTTAAGAAGCACATTTTGCACTCCGAGCCAAACGCAATAACCAGATGAACATTTTTTTCATCTAGTCCCAAAAGGAAATTTTACTCCAAAAAAGAAATATTTCCTAACATAAAGAGATGAAACTGACATTGTAGTGTTTGCGAAAAACTAGACCCCAACCCTTTTTGAAGAGAGCACACAAAAAACCCTCCCACAAAGCCTAGAAGGTGCCTTGATCTTAAGAACATAACCATACATAAAATTTGACAAGAAGATTGTAGCGAAACATTTAATTGATTATTAAAAATTCATTATTAAATGTAGAAAAAACTAGCCAATAAGAGGTGAAGGAAAATCGAAACATTAAAGAATCAAATTCTCTTGTTATACAAGGTAGGTAAGTGTTTCATTATATCCTATTGTGCCTCTTAATAGAAACAAATTCTAGATATTTTCTTTGTAAATGAATTATTTAGAGAATAAATAAATGAAAGAAATAAAACCGACAATCTTCCTATTTCATTTTATCTTGATTGGTACTTGAAAAACAAATAGACCAATTTTGCGGTGCATAAGGGACTTTCATCCTCATGTTATTTTTTCTCTCCATCAACAACATAATGTTAACCCATTGGAGCCACATGGCTGCTTCATAGGTTCATTTGGAACATAATGCTCGACTCACCTGCTAAGGATGACAACTGACAAAAATTCTCAAGTGACCCCATACTGGATATGAGGCATAAATCATTGATAAAAACTCGTATTTGGGGAAAACAAATTATCAAACAAAAACACGAACGTAGAACCCCAAGATCTCAGACACATTTTCAAGATTGTCTTCATACACAAAAGCCTTCAAACTAAACAATGGAGCATAATTCCTTTTCTTTTTGTACAAGCGGTACTTGCTAAACTACACATTCATTTTGTATTTATGTCATTAAAACAAAAAAAAAATATCTAATACCCATTTCGGAAGTTAAATGGCCATAATAGAAAATAATTTGATATCAACTAGAAACAAGATTGTTTCGTGGACTAAATCAATGAAATAATTAGATCATTTTCTTGGCCTTCAAAATCCTCTTGCCACTATTTGCTTCTCCTTTACTTCATGGAACAAGAAATGAAATAAAAACAATGAGTAGAATGAAAAAATTCTATGAGTATAAATACGTAATATTTAACATTCAAGCAATGTCATCAACAAGCACACATAGAAAATAACCAAAAAGCAAGCATGATAAAGGCTTCGGCAAGCTCAGAAAAGATAGTTGTGTAAAAGTGAATGACCACCCTCCTTTTTGATGTGGTCTTGTCTTAACCGAGTTGACATGGCACAAGTGCCTTCTCAAGCTACGTTGTTTTTTCTTCATAGTCATTTTGTTTTTGTTTTTCATGATTATTTATACATTTTTTATAAGAATTGTTGTAAACATGTGAATGTAGTTTTTGTCCAGATGGTTATTTGGATTCAATTTTCACTCTTTGCTTCACGCATTTGCATCAAGCTTGATGCAACCTCATGATCTCAGTTGTGGATAAGTGTCCATGGTCTATTGCAATCAGGTAATGATTGAGATAATGTTTCTTGAATATAAATTTTGGGTTTTATTGTAAAACTTTGCCATGATATATTTCTCCCCCTTTGGCTACACATCGTCCTCAATTTGGTGTCATCCTTTATAAAGAGGTTGATTGCACAAAACCATCTATCATTGATGATACAAGTGTTAGTCTATGGACAAGATAACATTATGATTCGACACATTTCAAAGTTCATAGATTGTTTAGCTCTCAAAGAAGAAAATAGTGACCACGAATCCTCCCCCTTTGCATGAAGCACCTCCACGATAGGTGCCCAGACATACCCGTGATAAGCTTTTTGGAGTAAGCCAAAGATCACCTGAAGAGCCAAAAACATCATCCTCTTAAGGGAGCTTGTGCCGCAATGCTAACCCCAAAGGCTTGCTTGTTCTGACAAGTAGACCGTTTCTCCCAATACCTCGTAAAAGCCAAAGTTTGCAGTCTTGAATCATGCTTCGAAGTATTGTGTTCAGGTCCACAAGATGCCCACTGGATGAGGTACTCCTTAACCACTCATGTGTGCATATTATTCTTATAGTATAGAAATAAAGCACCTTGCATAGGCTTTCCACAAAAAGGACAAGAGCAAGAATGGCTGTATAGATCCCTCTCGTGTGTGAAGTGCAAGGAGACTCACGTGGAAGGTCTCATGGATACGCATGGCTTGTGGCAAGGCAAATCGATAAGCCACTCTTCCCAACTTCTGGATAATTGTGAAGGTTCCTACATATTTGGGAAACATCTTTCTTGCACTGAATGATTTTTATTGCAAATTTTGTGTGCTTTTAAATGATAGTGTCTCTAATGTTATACGCCAACTCATGACATCTAAGGTCAACATAGGCATTCAAGCGCAATCAAACAATGTCAAAATGAGCCTTAACATGTGGCTAAAGGTTGTCCTTGCACCGTAAAAAGGCTTATGGAGAGGTCACTTGATCACTGCTGCCCTCACACTTCACAAATGAAGCAAGTAATACCGTGGATATGAAATTTGCAATTCTTGTCGCCCTGTCTACATTGACCAAGATGGCATCATGGTCTTTCATCGTTTTATAGGTAATCCATGATGAAATCCATGCACACCAACTCCCATGGGTTGTCGAGGAGTTGTAAAGGTTGGAGGAGACTTTAAGGTGCCTTGTTCTACGTCTTGTTTCAAGATCAAAGATCACTCATGTTCTACTCCATGATGTTACTACGCTGCCCTAGTCACTAGTAGTGCTAAACTAGAGCATATCTTGTCTTCATGCATATGATGAAGCCCATGTAAGGAGGATTTTAAAACTGAAACATGATATGTTGTCGGAAATTGTTGACATTCGGTACCAACAATTGCATGCCATGCAAGTATAACGCGTTTGCCTCTATACGGCCATCATTTTGAATGTTCCTAGGGTCAACTAACGAAGATTCCGAATTGTAGCTCATCCAAATCCAATTCTTAAAAGACTTTACATTGACAAATGGTTTTGAGGTGGGCAGAGCAGAATTGTGTGCAATGTTGTCACTACCTTGACAAAGGCACAGTGTCGGTTTTTAATGGAATTGTTGCTCACTGTGAGACTCATATGCGTAAATTTTTAACTCAATGGGTTCATAAAAGTAGGCCTCCTTGCTTTTTAATTCCATGTGAATTCAATGCGACTCAAGTATTTCCTCCATTTTGCCCGTCATTGTGAAAGGTTTAGATTTTTTTTAAAGGTACATGAACGGGTTATGGTCTATGACCACGATGATTTGTGCCTCTACATCCCTGAGATAATAGTGTCGTACATTGAAAGCATGCACGGTTGACAAAAGCTCCTTATCCCCAGTGATGTTCCTAGTATGTGCATGGAAGAGCTTGTGGCTCTCGTAAGCAATAAGTGAGTTGTCTTCCATGAGCGCGATACCGAACCGTGTAATCAATCCATCACAACATACCTTTAATAGTTTCTTTGGATGCGAAAGTGAAATTACTTGTACGTAGATAAGCATCACGTTCATAGCCTTTAAATCCTTAGTGCATTGTGTAAATCAAACCCATATGCTTGCCTTTCAAGACAAGATGGAGAACCGGCTCACTGACGTGGAGTAGGCTCTCATAAACAATAAGAAGAAGTTTGTGAGTCTAAGAGAGGAGTGGTGTGACTGATTTTTAAATCTTCACGCCATTCTCTTATAACTTGCACATAACAAGGGTCGACTTGAGTTTCTTGGCCACAAATACATGACCAAGGTACTCATAATTTGGCTATAGAAACTTGCACTTACTTGTCTTCGAGGAGAAGCAGTTCATGAGAAGAATCTTTAGCTCCATGTCAAGGTGTCACTCATGTTGTTTGTTGTCTTGGAGAAGGTGATGATATTTTTATGATACACAAAGAATGACTTTCCAAGGTACCCAAGGATGATGTTGATCATCATTGCATAGAATGTTGAAGGTGGGTTCATCAACCTTAAGCAGTGGTCCCTACACAAGTAGTGTGTGAGATGATTTTGAAACACCATATTCTGGTACATCCTCCTTTGTGATCGATATATGACGGTACTCTTGCCATTGATCTAGAGACATGAAGACGTTTGCTCTTATAACGGGTCAAATAGGTCCTTGATGCGCAAAAGAGAGTACCAGTATGGAACAATGAGTTTTACCAATGCCAGATACTGTATAAACATCATGAGTATCACTTCTTGCCACATTGCTGAGTTCAAGCCATTCATTGATTCGAAGGGAGGCACAACCTTGGGTTCAAACAGGATGGTTGATCCAACCATTCATTGTAGTGGTAGCCCATGCGGTTGGGCCTCACAAACGTTTCCAAATTTGGATTGTTTTTTTGGAATCCCTAGGTTTGCCTCACCCTTTGTCTTGTCGTCCATTTTTTTTACGTTTGGAAGAAAAAACCGGAACCCTTGTCAAAGTCACCTTTTCACTAAGAGTGCTAAGAGGCTTGATCAAGCCTTTATGTCAAGTTGTTACATTTGTGGGATGGGAGACAAAGTGACCATTCTCATTCTACCACTAATATGAAGTGTCTTTGAGCCAAAGCACATGTGTTTCTTGTATTTCTAAACGAATAGATCTTAGAGAAAGTTGAACAAATCCATCATATAAAAAAAAATAAGGAGGACAGTAGTGGTGAAGTCGGGAAGTGTGACTCATGCCAGACATTCACTAAGGGCAGGCACTTTTCTCTTGTCAGCAATAACTACAATACCATTTTGAGACATGTACATTGATTTTCAGGTGTGTATAAACACCACCTCATAAACGAGATATCCGCCCTAGCAACTGCAAAGATGCATGCATGGATGCCTGCTAGTTGCCATTAAATTGCATGCTTATTGATGCTTTTGAATAAATAGGTTCACTCGAGTCTTGCCTTGGCGGTGATAAATTTGTTTTGTATGAGTGCTTCTTTGAAGCTCAACCATGTCATCAATCTATTCACACATGCGATGTTCCTTGATGAACGAGGACACTAATTTCAACCTTTGAACACTGACTTGTTCATTTCTATACCCATAGACATGCCCACTATAAGAGGGCGCATTGGGAATCATGGTAAAAGGATGCAAAATTCATGAAAGGTATAACTAGAGTTGAGAAATGTTGTGCAAGTAAACATTCAAATTTTTTTGTATCGTCATCACAAAATGATAACATCCAGTCCTTTTTTGTCTCAAGATTTTGTTCAGCTTGAGATAACAACCAGATGGAAGCTAAGGTGGATAATGACAATTATACTCTTCACCATACTCTAGACGATGGACGGGTCCCCCAGCTCCTCCCTCAATGTCATGGTCATCTTCATGAGGCCACCCATGTCAACACTGACCACCTTGTGCACCTTAAGGCTATATGGAAGGAAATGCCTTGCCTTTGTGCTGTCCCCCATTAGCGGGTCCTTGACTGAGTGGGGCATCAATGTTGCCATCAGGCTGTGCACCATTGTGTTGACTGCCCCATAGAACATGTTATGGTTATCACCATCAAAGTGATTTGGCCTTCTGTCTTGGCGCCATGGCCTTGATGGAAACCTTGTTGTTGTCTGTGATGTTTTTGGTGGTCACATCTAAGCCAGTTCCATTGAATGTGCCTAATCTCTTGGCAGTGTGTGCAAATGATGGAAAACTTGGAGTTGTTCTCTCCACCGTTTTGGCCCAATTTCTTTGATGGCTAAGACATTGCCTCCATTGCACGCCTTGATGTATTGCCTATTGTTAATGACAGCGCCTCATGAACTTACCTTGTATCACGTGCATTACAATCGCAAAGGCCAAAGTTCTACTTATATACAAAACACACACCTACTATCTGTGCATGTGGGGACTTCCACTCCTTATCATTTTTGTGAAAGGAAAAGAATCAGATGTAAGGGCTAACCAAGTCAATCGAGAAGTGGTCAAGGTTGTCTTGCAATCTTGGACCTTATTTCTAGTCTTCAAACAAACCATCCCATACCGCTCCAACGTCATGCTCCCTTGCATGCAAATTTTGAGCCCCGTTCTTTCCTTGTACGAGTAAGCCGGCTTGGAGTAAGACTCATGCATTTGTTTATATGAATCTTCCTAGGTGGGCTCTTCATGTTCATACTCCTGCTTGCAAAAGCTCTCTTAGATTCTCAAACGGCTTTTTCTTGAAGGAGAGCATGTTCATTACATCTCACTCATCTTCCTCATTTCAGGCAAAGAGGAGGTGCCTCTAAAGAATCATGAGGAACATGTTGACGTCACACCTTCCATCGTACCTGTGGACCAGCTCAAGAATAGCATGCTTTCTTGTCTCGCCTTCCTTCCATTCCAGAGTTGGAGCTCCACAAGCCCACTGTTCATGCGCTTTCACTTCAAAGCGAGGATCAAAATTGATGCCCGGAGCGCGAAGCACATCGCAATTATTTCCGCGCATGCATTATATGATTTTCCATTGTGGTGCTCCAAAATCTGTCCCAACTCCAACTCAATAGCGTGATGCACAACAAAGGTCACTACATCAAGCACATCACGACAGTTTTTAGCTTTCTACGCACAAAGTTACTCAAGCACCTTCTCAGCCATCTTTGCATTGTGGTAAGCGGCCGCAACTTAACCCATCATGTTCATGCTCTGTTTTTACGGATTCTTGTTCATTCATGTCACCATGAATGATCATTTACAAAGCATGACTTGTACCATGTCACCACTTTATGCAAGTGCACTCATGATTGTTCTTGCCTAAGTGAAATATCTTGAGGAGAGGCGGGTACATAGGCGGACAAGCTATTCATCAACGTTGAAGCAACATGTGGTGCTTATGAGCGCATGGTGCTTTGTTGTCAATCGCCATATGCTCGTAGGTTGGGAATTCTCCCCTCACACCGAAAGAAGTGCATGGATCTTGGATGCACGTTCCTCTACATTATCAACTTCATCCAGTAACTTTGACATGGAATTGCTTGTATCACTACCCTTTTTGGTTGTGATATGTGCATCCGGTTCATCATAAGCTCTGCAATGCACTTCATTGACAATGCGGTCCACTCTCTCATTGGGCGATCAATCTTCATGCTCTTCACCTTATCAAACCTTCTTCAGGTTGTCACCATGAGCGTTGTTCCCCTTTGTGGATTTTAAGCGCTTGTTGTTTGCACAAGGGATTGAGGTAAGGATAATCCCGTTCCCTGATCGAGCTTGAAGGTGAGCGACTTGTTTTTCCCATAGCCTTGTCGGGCGACAAGGACAAAAGATGAGTGCTTTTATCCAAGCTAGGGAGACCTTGGCGCACTGCCTCTTGGCAGCGCGAGCTGAGATCCTTCTCATCTAGTCTTTGCATCCGGATGCATCTGTGGCGGGTTGGAACTAGACGCTTATGTCCTGCGACCCTCTTTGGATCTTAAGTGTGTGTTCATTGGTGCAGCGGTGGTTGGTGCAAAGTGCATGCCCCAAGGGCGTGAAAAGTCCAATCCCAAGGCCAGTCATCCTTCTTGTAATATCTTGCTTTGGATTTCTCACTCTCTAAACTCCTTTTTCAATCTCTCCTCCTCTTTTCCTTTTTTTTCTTTTTGATGTCAAAACCATTGGAGGACACAGTATTCCACTATGTGTGCCTCACTGTAAACCCTTGCTAGAATGAGGTGGTTTGAAGCCAAAGCCCTTCACCTTCTCTATATTTCTTCTTGGAAAAGGAGAAAAAATGCGCACTGTGAATCAGAGACATATGTTTCATCTAAGTCACGTTCGCAAGTTGGAGAAAACATCATGGATAAGAGCGACAATCACTAGATAAAATTCAATTTTCCAAAAACATCTAGCAAAGATGGTAAAATGGTGAAATCAAATGGCATGAAGTGGTAGTAGTAAAATGCATGGATTCGACAAAAAATGTTAATAATGGAGGAATAGAGGCCATGTAATGGCTCTCTCTTCTCATATCTACTCAGAGAACCCGGGCCTAACGTGGCTAGCGTTCTTCCCAGGATTGAAGCCCCAAAACAAATGGCTTGAAGTTCTTGGCTTGCTCTTTGTGTCTCCCTTATTGATGTGTTAAGAAGTGGATGTGGCAGCTTGCTAATCCTGTAATCGTTTGAGATAAATGTAGATTGAAGTAGCAGATGGGGTTGGTGGAGGTTGGGTGTGCGAACATGGAATTTTTCGAGTTGTTTAACCTTGAGGCAGCGTTCCAATTGGACCACAACGAGGTCACTTGTTGTTTATAAGTTGATTCACCACTCCTTATAGTGTGTGAATTGTTTCAGAGTGGTGTGGAGACGACCGCTGATGTCACTACTTGACCAGAAACCAATGTAACGTGGATGCTTAAACTTCACGTTTAAAAGGCTTTGGCAAGGCTGGAAAAGTTACCATTTAGAAAATGAATGATATCCCGCCTTGTTGGATTACTCTTTCCTTGCCCCACTCATCATAGCTCACCGCACCTTTCATAGATTTGTTGTTGTTTCTATAGAAAGGTATGATTAATACCTTTGGAAAGGAACAACATCACCATTGTATGAGATTTCTCCGTCTTGTACACAAGTTGAATTTTATATTTCATTATCTATTTGATTTATTTCCACTCCCTTTTACACTCCCCTTATAATCTTTCCACTAGCCTAAGGGGGAGGACATGGTGGGGAGAAGGAGAATCGCATGGAGAAAAGAGTATGAGACAAACTTCTAAAGGAGTGTATGACAAAATAAGTGAAATTATTACGAAATAGACGATATCTGTACATGATACAAAACCCTTCCATGACATTATACTTTCGTGTACACAAGTGTTTTTGCTTTATATCATTTTCATAAAAAAAATATTGTTAAATTCCTTATACATTGTGCTCATTTGACTTTCAATTGAATACGAGAGGTGGGGAGGGATGGGGTACGGGGGTTCCAAATGGCAAAAGTGTACGTGGTTAGTCTATGAAGGGGGTCTTTTCTGTGTTCACTTTGTCCTACAATATCCTCATACAATTTCAACTTGACAGGAGAGGGAGAGAGGGTTGACTTGGGGGAGGGGGGTCCAAATGTCAAAAGTATATGAGATGTGAGTGTTAAGGAGTATATTACCTAACAAGTGACTTAACGTTGAAACAACATTTTTGTGTACATGATAACCTATCACTTCTAGGAATTCTCTACTCGTACCAAATTGTATTTTTGTATGCCATTTTCAGTCAATGTTTTGTTCATTCCCTCACACAACGCTTTCATACCCTTTCCACTTGGCGTAGAAAGGGTGGTTAAGGGTACGGGGGGTTAAACAACATTAGTGTATGAGGCAAGTGTAAGAAGGAGTGTATCACTGAAATGGTGACATTAAGTTGAAGTAATAGGTTTGCGTACATGATCTCATACGACCTGTAAGTTGTTTCTCCTCCTCAAACACGTGTACTTTTGTATGTTGGTACCATGCTAAAATATTTTCACTCCCTCATACACTCCCCTCATCAACTTTCTACTTGATGGGGGAAGAAGGTATACGGGTCCAAAAGACAATAGTGTATGAGGTAAGTCTAAAAAGGAGTGTAGCACTGAACAAGTGACGTTCATTTGTGTAGATGATCACCCACCAGCTTTGCGAAGCTTCTCCACCTTTTAACAAAGTTCACTTTTGTATGCAATTGTAATATTTTTTTTCACCCCCCTATATGCGGCCCACATACACTTTCTACTCAACGAGGGGGGGGGGGGAGGGGATGAGTCGGAGGTTGGGAGTGCAAATGACAAAGTAGTGATTTGGATATGTGAAACAAGTACATCTCTAATCAAGTGGAGTTATGTTGAAATGATTCATTTGTGTATATAGTAACATATCACTTCTATGAATTTTCTTCCCCTTACTCACATGTGTATTTTTGTATGTTATTGTCATACAAAACTTTGTTCACACTCACATACAATCTTCTCATACACTTTGTACTTGAAGGGGGGGGGAGGAGGGGGTCGTGAGGATGGGGGATCCAAAGAAGAAAAGTGTACAAGGAAAGTTTTTGAAGGAGTAGCAGTTAACAAGTGAAATTGAATTTAAATGTTTTATTTGTGTACATTGTCTCATATAGATTCAATAAAGTGATTCCTCCTTGTACACGTGTAATTTTGTATATCATTATCATACAGAATTCCATTTACTCATTCATACAGTGCCCTCATACACTTTTCACTTCAGATAGGAAGCAAAGAGATGTGGGGACTCACAAGACAAAACTGTATGAAGTATGTATATGAAGGAGTGCATCGATAGACAACAAATGTTCCATTCAAACAGTAAGTTTGTGTACATGATCACATACCAATTTGGTGAATTTTTCCCTCCTCGTACACACATGTAGGTTGTTTCGTCGTTGTTACACAAAATTCTATTCTCTCTCAAACACTCCCCTTATACACTTTCCACTTGAAGGGTGGGATCGAGTGGGGGGTCCAAACAACAGAAGTGATTGCAGTAAGTGTATGAAAGATTTCATCACTAAACATGTCATGTTACAATGAAACATAACATTTGTTTTTCTCTAATAAATCTAAAGAAAACATACATAAGCACTGCAATTCTTCTCCTCTCATCTTAGAAACTTCTACAAACACAACCATATCTATTGTACACATGTCGTCTAGTGTATGAAATATTTGTAGTCAATTTTAACTTGCTAAAACAAAGATATACGTAAGTATTAAGTAAGTTTAAATGCATTGTTGAACCTATTGTTTGTTTTCAACAGTTAAAAATATACAAATCACTTGATCTTTGCTTCAAGGAGATTTTTCACATGTCATCCTTACATACAACAAATTTTTCATGTTTCATAGCATTCACTAAGTATGTATTCCATTTGTTGAGTAATGATGTATTAAAACTTCATTACATGACGTAAAACAATTATTTCATGTGAAGTGGGAACATGTTAAAGATTGAAATCATGTAAAGAAAGCACTTATACGAACAGTTGTTTCTATCTTTGAATTGATATCATAAGAAAAACAAAATAGGGACATCTTTGTCTAACCAATGTTTGTTGGAAATTCTTTGTTCCTTCCAAATATCATTTTGTCTTTTGTACATTCCCATGATTTCGGCAAGTAACTTAAGAGCATCTTTCTTAAAGGGTCATGGAGATAGGACCTTATGGTGCACACATCACAAGGTGAATTCTGAACCTTCCTCTTCGGATGAAAAGGAATGACTGAATACTTATACTACTTCATTGCGAATGATGTTTTATTTGCAAAACACACTTGTGAGGGGTTTTTGGTGTGTATGTGTGTGTGTGTGTGTGTGTGTGGGCGTGTGTGTGTGTCTGTGTGTGTATGTGTGTGTGTGTGTGTGTGGGTGTGTTTATATTTGTGTTTGTGTGTGTGTGATTGGGACTATCATCCACGGCTATTCACGTCAAAAGCTATGGTATGAGTCAAGACCAAGTGCTTGGGGAAAAATATGGGCGTATACAGTGAATTGTGTAGTTTCAAATCAGGGCCATATTTCATGAAAAACATCATTCAAGTATGTCCAACAAACACTTTTTCTCTTGATATTGTAAAAATAAGCAGAGATGAATTCAATGTTTTACTTACTTAACAGGTTGAATGTACTAACAACTATTTTCTTATAATGTAAAGCTCATCACATCTTCTGTAAAGATTCTTCATTTTGACATATTGATTTAGAGATGTCAATTCCTTGCTTTTGCATTGCAAGCCACGAAAAATTCCTTGTTTAAAAGATGAATACAATTGGTTGAATTCCTGTTTCTTCTCAGAGGAGAAATGTAATGGAATTGCTAGAATCTGTAGGTGGCAATTATGAGCATGGTTGAATGTTATTTATCATTCATTGTGATTTAGGAGGAGTCGTTGGTGTTAATTTTTGAAGAGGTCTCAATGCATGGAACCATCTGTTGGAAGATGTTTTCCAAACCATCATGACAGCAATATGTTAATGTTGAGTACCGCTCAACTTATGGGCTTAGGTAGTGGTGTATGTTTTTTCAAAATCATAATTGCATGTTTCATCAGCACTTATTGTTCTCTGTGTTTCCAAAACAACTATGGTATGATGAGGGGGCAGGATGAACACTCACATTAGTATGGGTTGGTGTTTTTTTTTCTTCTAAAATATCAAGAGCAAAAATCAAGTTATGAAGCACCAAAATGGTGCAACATCTTGATGGGACTAAGTAAAATGTAAACGCTATGGCAAAGTTATGATCTTAAGGTAAGAAAGATTGTAGAATCTTGTAGAGTTACACGTGTAATGTTATTCCTGGTGATTTAATAATGCTCAGCAATGTTTTGTTTTTAACAACATATGCCACTAGTTTCCATCGTTCATAGTCCATTTTTTCCTACTTGACTTTTGTATTGGTTGCATGTTAATTTCACATAGTTTTCTTAACTATGATTGATTAAATTGTTCCTAAAATCATCAGTACACAATGTGCCACAAATGACACAAGTATTAGATAATCAAACATATGTAAAACCATAAGCCCAATTAGTTTCATTAATGTAGTTATCACAATGAACACCATCAGTTTCATGCTACATCTTCGCCTTCCACTTAAGTCCATACCACTCCATGGGTAATTACACCCTCAATTGCTTCTCTAACGCACTCCCTAATTCATTCAAAATGAAAAAAAATCCTTTATGTACCTGTTTGAGACAAATAGATGAAATCAAAGTGCATGAGGCTATTTGAGAATGTATGGGTCAAGAGGAGTATTTAAGAGTCAAGAATCTGAGTGTAGTGGAGATGAATTCATGTATAGGAATATGTAATGGATAGTTTAAGGGGAGTGAATATTGGATAAAACTCTTTGAGTATTTCACCTTTTTTAGGGGTTAAGATAAGATGAATAGAAGGGATGGTAGACTCTCTAGTTAGTTTTGGTCACATAACAACACCATACATATCTTAGTAACATCGGGACATAATTCCATGCTAAGAGACCTGTTTGTGGAAACAAACTTTTTAAGAGGATTAAAATGAGATGAAGACATTATCACTTCTTTAGAAATAGGCTTAACTCGAAATTGAAAAAACAATAAGGACAAATTCGATTTTGTCTATATGAAAGGAAAAATGATAGATATTGATGGTGTTTTCATTGGAGAATTAGAAGCACTTCGGAAAATAAAATGGTGTAAAACTTGTGTTTGAATCAACCTAAAACAAGCGTTTCATCATTTCACTTTGGGAAAGAAATTCATTGGATTTCATTTAGGGTTCACCAAAGCAACATTTAGCTTAAAGGTGCAAGAGATGGATGTTAAGGAAAACATACATGGTACAACAAGAGGGAGCCAAAGTGGGTTTAGTTTGTTGCTTAAATAGAAAATTACATGGGTTAAATCAAAATCCACAATTTTGGATTGTCTACTTTGTTTTTGGATTGGTCAAAGGAGATTCTTCATGATTTGCTTTCAACCACTCACTCTTTGTGCAAAAAGGATTATTGTTTGCAGTTCTGAATCATTCTCATGATGTATTTATGTTTTGTGCGTACTCGTATAAGATTATTTTAATGAAGGTATTGTTAACCACATGGTGTAAGATGAATGACTTATGGATATATGGTAACCTTTTACAAATGGAGGTGGCACAGTATAGACATGTTGGTTGGATTCATAGTCCAAACCACATATATGTGAGGGGTGTTCCTATAACTCATGCCTTGGCCTTAAAGGGTGTAGGATCATACATTATCTCAATGAAACCAGAAGGGAATGAAGATATCATTGTTACAACAAATTTGACTCGTGAGGATTGAGTTCATGCTCACTTTTCCTACGAAATTGTGAGCACCTTGATGTTTGTATCCTTGATATCTCCAATAGACATAATGTACATTTTGAGCCCCCTTTTTTCAATCTCTTCTCATTTTCTGCACATGTAGACGTTTCTTTGAGAGTATTCATTGACATTGATAAAAAAAGGTTCATTATATGATTTTCTCACAAAACAAATGTAGCTAGTGGTTATTTCAAGCAACACTTATGCACAAGTTAAACTTTGGATGGGCAGATGTTTTTTGACCAAGTTGAAAATCTAAGTGCATCAAAAGAAACTGCACCAAAGTAGATAATTGGGGTCTTTGTGATTTATTCAAGGAGGAAAAGTGGTGGCATATTGTTTTGCAATATGCGCATGTACATACAATGCACATATGATTTTTGTGGGACAACCAAAGTGCACTTAAGATCTTTGTAAAATAGGTACATTTTAATTATGCTCAACACATATACATGGCGCATAGTTATGATTGTGATGAACTGTGCATCAAGATTCATTCCATCCATTATTTCCCCATAGTTGATCAATGTGATGATGTGTTGAAACAAGGGGTACCCATGCCTTTGTTTTTTTCTCATGCGCAAGCAAAGAGGTTTATTTGGCTGATGTGTTTGGGGCTATGTTTGGGGGATTTTGTGTAGAACAATTTTTCATGTCTGTTTCAAGTTCTTCATAAGCGCTATACTCATGAAGTTGACGTGGTATGGCTCAAAGACACAATCCAAATTCGGTGACTTTGACCTCATGTGTTTTCTCCCCTTTTGAAATGTAAAGTCAGCCATGTAGACTATTCCTCCTCCTTAAGCCCTTCTGTTATCAATGGACAACACTCTTGTGAGCAATTGTACATGTATGCATGTTACATCATTTGCATCTCGTGATTGTAACTCATATCTAGGGTGTATGTTCAAAGAGTCAATCATGTGTGTAAGGCATAGAGTTTGAACACTCACCACGAGAGTAGACAATGATTTGTGTATGTTTAGAAAGAAAATGAATCTAGAATGTACATCACAAGATAATATCTAATCAATTCATTTCAAAAAGCGCTTTTTTGAATACTTCAATCATTAATGAACTCTGTCCTCATGTTCGTAGCACAAAAAAAGAACTCTTGTATGTTCTTGAGGCCATACTCTTAGAACCTCTCATGCAAATGTTTCAAGACTGTTTTGACTTTATGCTGGCAACAAGAGGCTCATGCCACAGCTTATATTCCATGTAGCACAAAAAATCAACTCAAGGATAAAGAATAGGTATATACGCCTTGCCGCAAGTGGGTTTCTGATGCCTTGCTTAGCGATCAAGTTGTATGTACGCCTCGCCGAGTGATCTGTAAAAAAAGATAGCCTTGCCCACTTGCTAAATCATGCTTGCTTCCATTGAAGAATCATGATGAAGCAAAAACTCATATCTTTGAGATTGAGTGCAAATGCTTATACAATTGTTTTTTCCTTACTTGCAAATCACAAAGGTTTTATATGGTAAAGTAAATCAAACATTCGAGAAATAATTTATGGAGATATCAATATTTCTTATTTGCATGCGCCCTTGTTTGGTTGCACAATAGTCAAATTTCGTAGGTTCTCTTTCAATGCATGTGGAGTCTTGAAAACCTTATTCAAACCATATGCAAACCCCTTACAAACCATTGTAAAACCCTTCAAAAGAGTGGTTTGTGAATGTGCAGCTTACCTTTCAATGTAAGTTTGTCGACGATGCATTGCATGTAGCTTTCACATGTTGTAGTTTCTTCCTATGGGCGAGAAAAGTGTAAATACATTTAGGCCACAAGGTTAGGGAGTATTATTCTCCCAAACGACAAATGAGATATGAATATCATTTCAATTACCGAATACGCAATACACAGAATTGAATTTGGTAGGTAACCCCTACATACACTGAAAGAAGTATCATTATCATGATTTGGTTAGGCATCAAATCCCTCGTTGGACACGAACTGCAAGTACATTTACATGCCACAAATCTAGGTGGATGAAATAAGATCTCGGATTTTTGGTAATGAACATGATGGAATAAGGCTTGGAGACACTAGAAAAAACGAGTTTTAATATTGTTTTACCAAGCTTTTCATCTTACGCTACATTTCCTTGAAAATGTGCTACAATTATGAATTCCTCATGAAAAAAGCTTTTCTTTATTTCCATACAATACACAAAAGCTTGAGGGATGCAATATGAATGATTTTCATAGATGTATTTCTTCAAAGGGTAATTCATTTATGCAATGAAAGTTTTTGTGATTTTTTCAATAATTTTTTGAAGTATCACACAACAAACAAGAGGACTAGATTTTTGAGTTATCACTTTATGATTCTATCATACTAGATTGAAATGAGGAAAGTTTCTTTTTCATTGTGAATGTATGTTGTTAAGGAATTTGTTGTTAAACTATTACTTAATAAATAATCCTATTGGATGGAAATTTAGTGTTACAAACTTGTCTACAATTGTTGTATATCATGGAGTTGGAAATTGTGTCAATGTACCTTATCCGCTGGTATTACTCAAGCTCTAAAAAGAATACATATATGTTATTTCTATACAAGTATCCAACATTTTGTGAGGAAGGGGACAAGGGTGGAAATGTGGGAGGATGAGAGATTCCCTTATTCTTTTGATGAGTGAGATAGTTGGACCTGGGAGCTAGACTCATTTTCACCTTTTGGTGTAGTCTAAAAAGTGCGATACGGGAACATGACCCTCTCCCCTTCCTTGATATCTTCTCCTTAGAGGAACAAGGTGTGGGAAATTTGATCCCTTGATGTGTACATAGGAATTCATGAACATATGTAGAAAGATCAGTTAGCAAATTCACTATTACTTATTTGGAATTCTTAATTCCTACAAGAGGGAGTGAGTAGGGTTTCCCCTCCCTTTTCCCCTTTTTGAAACCTTACATTGAATTGAAGAGGTCATATGTTTTTAACTTATCCTCTTCTACGTTGAGCTTGATTTGTTTCTAAGAGGAGGAGAAAATGGGGTTCTCACGTTCTCTTCCCCTTAGTGGTCACGTTAGTATCATGGACAGATGAGGTTTTTTTATGCCCCCTCTCCTCTTTTGTGTTGTTACCACTTGAAATGGAAGCTTGGCAGTAGTAGCATCCCTTTGTTATCTAGCATCTTCAATAACTATGAATGGAGAAAGGGAGAGGTTGAGTTCTCAACCCTTTTCATCTCTTATGAAACTGGTGCCGTAATCTGGGAGGGAGAGAGAGAGAGAGAGAGAGAGAGAGAGAGAT